>JAQIWP010000354.1:0-28020 GCA_034695525.1 Euzetes globulus
AACATTGTTTGCGATAATTGTTGAGAACAAGTACTACGAGTTCCCATCAAAACCATTGAAAGACAAGTTGTCAAAGAGAAGGGAGAAAACACTGTATTGTCTCCGTTTGACAACAATTTGAATAATTTTAGACCAAATTCGAGTGATTCCATGTCAGGAGAGGACATTTTTCCTTGTTGATTCAAATTAATTTTTAGTGACACTTTGTTGACATCAAACAATTTTGTTACTATTATTAGTGTAACTTGAATAGTTTTCTATAAATAATTTGAAAAAAACTTTAATAGATTACTTACTGACAAGGAGATATTTTTGAATAGTTAAAAGAGAAATAAAAAGAGACTTAATACTAATTGACAGTTCAATAGTTGTAACATTTGTATAAATTTTTACCTTTAGTTATGTAACACTACTCTCAAAGTTGTCTGTATTTGTTTGTTATTCGAGACATTAAATTCTAAATTGTGCCTTGTTGGTATAATCTATTGCACATTAAATCTAAAACATAATTATAAATATTGTGCTCATTTCAAATCTAATATACCTTAACATTCCCTCATCCGTTAAATATTTATAATTTCATTTATATACAAGTGTAAGTAATTAACCTGAACCTATTTATTAGACAGCGAATATCAAATGAAATGACTTAAGCTGACAATCAGTTATGTCAGTGACTCACCAGAAACTGAAAAAACAGCGATTCATTGAATTTGTTATTGAAATTTTACATTTCAAACAAATTGATGACTAATTTATGTTTGACGTTATCGACAATTAGCTGAATATTTGGCTCCGACTCTGTTTGCAGCGGAACTGAAGGGCGGATCATTCAAAATATTGTTTCCGATCGCAATTCATTCATTCATTCCCACAGAACGGATGAAAAAATGAGTTTCCGAATAAATTTTAATAGATTCATGGCATTGGTCATTTGTCTGATAAGTTTTAGTACAGCAATGATTGAACAGAGAATTGTTTGAATATTTTGAGCGATGACTGTTTAGAAGCGCTTTTCTTTTTTCTTGTTTGCCATTCATTGAGAAAAATCCTTGAATTACAACTGAATTGAAGAATGGAATCATTTGAGAGAAACTTTTGTGAAAGTTGTGAAACGAGTTTCCAATAGTGAGTACATGGAATGCATGATCTCTCGCCCGGAGCAGAAATGTGGGCTAACACTGGCAAACAACTATTTCCACTCTATTACCTTGATTTGATTCATAAAATAAATGGCAAAAGTAATGCTAAATCTGTTTGTGATGTAATTGTTTTACTGACGAACTTCTCTATTGTCCGCCATTTGGTACGAAATGCGTTTCAAAAGTCTCATCACTTTTTTAAATTCAATTAAACTTTTTTAAATGGAAAGTAAGTCACTACAAGTGATCACTATTTTGGTCACATTTTCTGGACTAGTCTTTAAGGCCAATGGAGCCGATAATTACACTTCACTGGAAAGTATAGCCACAACGATAACAGCGCCAAACAGTTCTAAGCCTGAATATCGCGTATATCTCGTCAGACAAACCCTCGACAAAGACCTTAATGAAGCCATTCTTAAAGCTGTCGATGAAGAGGATAGTCCTCCGCAGGAAAAGAAGCGCCAAAATAGTTCCACGACTCAGATATATATAATTGCTGTGATTGGAGTCTCGCCCGCAGTTATCGGAGGCATTATGTGGGCCCTCAAAAACTTGAGGAAAAAGTGCGTTCGAGAAAAGGCGGCCACAAAGAGCCGCAAAGGACAGGAAACAATTAATGCCAACCCGTTCCTTATGAATGAAATGCCCATCGATCAGATCACTTACAAAATAGTTCAAAGGGCAGACAAACTCAATAAAGACTCGAATACTCTTTGGTATAACAGTTATAAACCATCATATTTTGTCAAAAGTCGAAGAGTCTATTCTCTGGAATTGTCCAGAAAGAACTTGGTCTTGCTCGAGATTCTGGGCGAAGGCAATTTTGGACAGGTATATATTATTCATTTTTATTCCTTTATTTATTTGATTTAATCCAATTTGAAGGTATGGAAGGCCAGGGCTCTCCAAATAGGTCACAACAACAATAATAACAAGAGTCAAACAGTGGCCGTTAAAACAAACAAGAGTAGGAAATTTAATTCAAATTATGGTTTTTTAAGTGACAGATCCTTTTTTCAGTCAATACTGATGAGAAAGACGCAGAGGATCTGCTCAAAGAACTGGACATTATGTTACAATTGGGAAACCACCCCAATGTTGTCAAACTTCTGGGCTGTTGTACCGAAAACGGTAATAACCGGATCAGTTTATGAATTGCAGACAATTTTGATCGGTTTAATCGATTTGTGTGTTTCAGTGCCTTATTTCCTAATAATGGAATTCGTTTCAAAGGGGAAACTGTTGTCTTATTTGCGAAAACATCGAACCGACAAAACCTATTACTCGACTCCTTATAATTCAAAAGCAGATATCAAAGAAAAAAGTTTGTCTTCAAAAGACCTGGTTCTTTTCGCCTATCAAGTTGCCAAAGGAATGGAATTCATCAGTAGTCATGGAGTAAGTAAACAATTACTTGTAAATCAAATTAATCCGGGTTTTTAATTCTACTGACTTTTTATGATTTAAACCAGGGTTAGCCAAGGGGGTCAGACAAAACCCCCATGTTTTTGAAAAATCTTAGTAAAGAGCCTAGTCTCCGGCGCCCTACTAGAACCCCATTGAAAAATTTCACCCCGAGTTAAGTTGTTTAAGCTAATTAACCCTGAAATTTACTAGGAATAAGCTTATTAAAGAAGAAAAAATGCGGAAAATGGCTTTCGTTCACCATGCCCTTTTTCCATGTCTTTGAAAAACACCAATCTAACCTCTCCTAGAAAATTTTGCCAAAACAACCCCTAACTCCCTAAAGTCGAGGAACTTGGCTAACCCTGCTTTTAACTGATTGCTACTATGTACATAAATGCTTCTTATAAGTATAATCTTGGTCTTATTCAACCGGATATAATTGTAAAAAGTGATATTGAATTGAAATAATGGTATTGACTGACAGATAATACATCGGGATTTGGCGGCTCGTAATATATTGATCGATGAGAACAACAACTGCAAAGTCGCCGATTTTGGTCTTTCCCGTAGTATTAGAGATAAAGAGAGTGATCAATACGAACAGAAGACTGGCGGACAGATGCCTGTGCGCTGGATGAGCCCAGAATCACTTCAGTTGGGACTGTTCTCATCAAAAAGCGATGTCTGGTCGTATGGAATACTGCTTTGGGAAATCGTAACGTTGGGTTCGACACCTTATGTGGGTCTGAGCGCACAGCAGGTCATTAAACACGTGTGCGATAAGCAGATAATAGAAAGGCCGGAACACTGTAGTGACCACTTCTATGAGTTGATTAAAATGTGTTTCGTTTTCGAGTGTGAAAATCGGTTGAGTTTTACCGATATTAGAGTCAAGTTATCAAAAATGATTGAAAGTCAATGCGGTTATGTAGACCTCCAACACTTCAATGACGATCTTTACTATAATCTAAACACTTCGCCACCCGATGAAAAAATTTAGACCCATTGACCCCCAATTCATGTAAAATAGAGTGTATTTTAATTTCGAGATTCATATTCGACTTTCATTGTCTTCACAATTGAAGATCAATTACTCGATTCTTTTCAAAGAAAAGAAAACTGACTGAAAATTATTGATTATTTCATATGAGTTTCGCACAATTTCAATTGGCATATCAAAAAGTAATCTTAGTCATTGTATAAAATGTCATTGTTCAAGTTTTAAATCATAAAATTAGTTGATAATTGATCAAAAATTTAAAATAAAGTACAAAATCATATTTCACAGCAAAGGGTTTGTTTGTTTCAAGTTAGAGGACAGCATCTGATTGTCTCAATAATTATAATAAGTAATAGTTATGGTAAGTTGAAGAATATTTTGCGTTAACCAGTATTGTGTATAAGAATACATGGCTTAATATTTCATTTCTATGTTAATTATAAAGAAGAATAACTGGTATTAAGAGAGGCTTTCGGTATCTCTCAGTTATTAGACATAAGTCATAAAAGATGAAAAGACGGCTCAACCCATTGAAGCGTCTTTTTATTCAAATTAGTCATTCATATAATCAAAGGATAGAATTTCATTTTAATTATTTATAAAAGCATTAGTTCTTAAATAGTTTAGACTCTTGAGAGGCACCACAAAAAACTGGTCTCTTAAACGACCAATTTAAACATTAAAATCTACATTGCTTATTTTACATTACATTATTCTACATTATTATTTTACAAATACTTTTTTCAGACTTGATTTTGAGTAAATTTTTCAACCAATTAAACCATAATTTTCTTTATTATTCTGAAAATTAATACTTTAGAAAAAAACACAAATGGTTTTGAAATAAAGCGTCAATTAGTTTATCGACACTTTTTTTATGATTAACCGAATTGTTGAACTAAATTGAGTGAAGTCTTATCGCTATTGAAAGTTAACCCAAATTAGAATAATTTGGAATCAATTAAATTTTTTAATCCTTTAATCAATAGTTTTCATAAGTGAATGAAATTTTATAAACTAATTTATATCGTGACTAATCTCATGGATATGTTTAGAAATGTAATCACCTATTATGATAACCTTGTTTATGTCTGATCAGAGAATATTTGCCGAAAATAGACTCTTTAAAAATTAAACTTTTTTTTAAAATTATCAGTAATCGAGTTATGTTCACAACAGTTACACTGAAAGGTAGGTCAGCGAAAACGTTTAATAAGCATTCAATGTATTAGTTGTGAACTCCAACAGTAGTCTAATCTTGAATGTGATAATCGTGGAAAATGGCCAAACATTTATCGATGTAATTATCGTATCATGGTTATTAATGGTTTTGCCTAGAATTTCTTAATTTGATTAAACTTTTAGATATTCTTATTAAAGGAGGTAATAAATACCTTTTTTAAAGAACAAAACAAAGAGGAATTAGGTTTGTGGTCAAACAAAGTCCTTAGTCTTCAAGTATTTAGAATAAGTGCAAAATTTAGTTTATTTTTACATACTTTGAGTTTCAAATTAAGCAAATTAGTTGACATAAGTTTTAATGATGGCTATTTATTTGCCTTGAAATTAGACACCAATAAAAAATGGTTAATCTAACGCTTATAACCAAGGAAGGTGAAGCTCACACAAGCTTGAAAACACTCCTTGGATACTTGCCTAAGGCGGTGGCAATGACATTTTTTTGTGAAAAGTTAGCCATTGAAGACAATGATCGACAATTTGCTCCATTTTATTTAGCTTTAAATTGAATATTAGCCTGCTTAGAAATTAATTAAGTTTAAATTAGGAAAAATGATCTTAATTAAATGAAAAGGGTGGTTATTGGCAGTTTTCAGTTGGTATTTCCGTTCAATATTAGATTCTACTTTAGCCTAGACCAAAATATTCGGTTTATCACTACTAAATATAGTCATTCTGTATGTTTCTAACATTTGTTTGCACAGTATTTCTTTAATTATGATCAAGTTGATTTGTCAATATTTGTCTTAAATTTTAAATTGTATTTAATCGATTCGTCAAAGTTTTCATTTTGTTTCATGTTGATTATTGTTCTAGAAATGGCAATCAATCAAAACTTTCTAGGTGGTGAACAGCCCAATTTTTTGTCCAGCATTTTTAACATCATATGTTAGATAGTTTTTCGATCGATTAATGAATTATCTTGATGTGAACATCTCAAGTACAGGAAGTGAGTGGTACGGAATATGTACACAAAGTTTAGTTCACTAAATATATTAAACATCCGAAGTTAGGGAGGGGTTCCCATTGGGCCAATGCAGAGCACTGGTACTCTTTGATTTTGACGTTTAACTAGATTAACATCTTCTAAATTAATCCAAATTATAAGGTTATACAGGCTTTTGATAACGAAGCAACTCTGAGGGTTGAGTCGTTTCATTTGCCTTCACTGAAGTGAAGTCTTATTTATTTCATTGACTCGATTATGAAAAATTCATTGATTCAGATTAGAAATTATAATAGATTACATGAGTAGGCGACCAATTGATAGTCGTGTGGGCTATCTATCATTGTTTCAGTTAAAAAGTACCACGAAATATTTGACTTACATTTCCAAAAGCCTCTTTTTGTTAGACATTTTATTGTAAAAAATTGTTTCAAATTAATTCATTTTCTCTGAACAAAGTCATTGCAGCTCTTCTTTGATAGCAATCGTATTAATTGTATTCTAACTTCTAATCGAGAATTAAAAAGATATCTCTTTTTGTTGAACGCAAAACTTTGAGTACTTTTTCTGATAGATTACTGCATTCAATATATACCCAGAAATAGTTTTCGTTTAATATTTTGTTTTATTTTGGAAAAAAGTTATTAAATACTAACAAAATTTAATTCAAGTTTTTTACTCTTTGATCAACAAATAGAAACCGTTAACAAAAAAAACAAAAAAAATATGACACAATGGAAAGTAAATTCGAGAAATAGGTTAACGTATTCTGAATATGGTATTCATTGATATTCTTATCGATAAAGAGGAGATCTTTTATTCTTCTTAAATAATGAGTTACCCACATCTTGATTTAGAAAATCAATTTATGTTATTCATACTAAAGGATATATTTTCTAAGTTGCAAGCTCATTTTTTTCCAATAAATCCAGCTGGCCTTTTATTAGGAATATGCGTTTCTAAATATCTCAAAATAAATTAAAATTGTGATTAATCTTCAAATTGAACTGTCGTTTGATTGATTAAATACGTTTCCTCATTATCGATAATATATCATTAAAGTCGTTTTTAGTTCAATTCAAATAGTGTTTCAAATCCTGTTTAATGAATTGAATGATTTGAATACCAGGTATCAAAAGGGAATTATTCAATTGATTCAAAGAGTGGCCCTCAAAATATCAGATCAATCACTCAAAGCAAACAAATTGAGTAAAAACCGCTAAAATCTTATCTCTATATATAAAAAATGCAACGAAACTGTATATTAGATTAATGAAATGAGATTTTTAAATGTCCTGATTTATATTTCAATTTTAAATTCTGAAACAATACTATTGAGAGTAGATTTCAATTTGTTTTGATATGTATTGAGAGCAAGAATACATGAATTTTATTTTGTAAAAAATTTGACTGTTCTTAAAATTGTTGAGACTGTGTTTCAATTGAAAGATCATTGATTTTTAACTAATTGTTTATTTGATTTTGAATCTGAAATTTATATTATTTAAGGCCCAAATGGCAGGTGTTTTGAGCACTTAATTGAAAGTCAAACTTTAAAATATATTTTCAGCTTTTAATTGACTTTTTATGAGTTTATAAGCTTTTAATTAAGTATTTTTAATGATTTAATTCTGAGAATAATTGACGATGAATTAGTTGGAGCGAAATGACGCCCGCAAAGCCTTGGGCAAATGTACTCGAATAGATAATAGAATCCTTTTTTGCCAATTATCAAGCAAAGCCTCTCTAATGTATTTGCTTCAATTTATACATTTATGCAAATGATTTCGTTTTCACAGCGAATATCTTAAGTTTGAATCTTTAAATATTAGAAAATCTAAGGTTTTATTCATTCTTATGTTTATTATTTTAATGCTTTTCATACAATACTTCAGATAAATGAATATATTTCCCATAATTTACTGCTATTTTAGTCGTTTTTATTAACAATAAGCAATTGAAGAGAAAAGTGTTATAAATTTTCTATTTCTAACGATAAAAGTTAATTAAAGATAAGAAACTCATTTCATATGAATTGTTAATATTATTTTTAACTTTTTAATTAATTTCAATTTAGCCAATATATCAGTTTATTTCACCTTTCAATTCTATAACAGGTGTTATGACTGACAGGTTTCGTAAAATAAATATTTGATTTGAAAGTCAATCCAAATGGAGTTTAAAAATATCGATTCCTTCTCCACCCACTCCTCAAATGTCAGTTTAAAAGACAAATAAACTTGTTAAGTTTATATAATATTTACTTATTTTTAGTTTATTTTTTATAAAAAAAGGAAATACATGTTTTTTATGTCATTTGGCTGAGAAATAATCATATAATTGTTAACATTAAACAAATTGTGTGTTATTTTTTGGTAATCAAGACTTCAATATTTTACTCTTAAATATCATCGAAAACACGATTCTGTTTAATAACAAATATTTTCTATAATTTTGGACAATTTTTCTATGAAATTGATGTTTGCATTCGTAATGACCACACTTTGGAATTGAAATTAGAGGCAAAGACTATGAAATTTGGGACACTTTTTTGTAGACCAGATTACATAACAACACAAATGGTTTCAATTTTAGGTGGTTTTTATATTCGCTATTTCTTTAATCTATCAGAATTGAGGTCATTTTGCAAAAGTGTACGCAAACCTGTTGGGTTCGGTCGGTTCAGTAGCCCATTCATCAGTCGAATGCTTATAAAATCAAATGTTATTTTATTGACAACAAGTCTATCATCATTTGATAAAAGGCTCGCAATTTATGCAATTCACTGATATATAATCAGTTGATTATAATTTTGCTTAACATAAGTGCATATTAATCCAGTTCTCGCTGTTATTATCTTTTATATAATTAACTTTTTAAAGTTTGAATAACATACTTACGACTGTCTTTCACATTTTATGCTTCAATTATATTATGGCAAAAACAAAAATAATCATTTCGGACCAGAAATAAAAGAGTTGGGTCAAGGTTTTCACTGATCACAACTGACAGACCATTTCAGACCCAAATAATATTACTGTAATTTAGACCACATTTTACACTAATTTTCTTTTTTTTTCTTTTGTAAAATTTGTTTGCTGGATGTATTTTATGAATCATTATTATCCATCAACTCTTGTTTCAATCGAAATTCAGTTAAACTAATATTAGATTTTTTTTGTAATCACATTTTGCAGATAACATATCTATGAAAATCTTATTATTTTTCTCATATAATTATTTGATCTGTTATTTTAAAAATTATATGAATCAGAAAAATATGGTTTGACTTCTGGATTGGAAGCAAATTTACAGTCATTTCATCTATTCTTATGAGTAGGTAATTACTATTTGAATATAAATGACCATCATTACTAAAAATTTATTAGCTTACTCAACTTAGTTTACATTTACCAAACTTTTTTTTCATATTTAAAACAAAATTTAGTCACAAAAACCATAATTTGTGAATTTCATATCAAATGAATGTCACATTTGTTTGACAATAATTTATAAATAAATTTATTAAATGTTCTGAATTTTTTCCAATAAAAAAATACACAAAATAGAAGACAGGGTCATCTTAACCGTGTGATAAATTGAAGTTCAGTCTGGTTTTGGGTTTTTAGGCGGTTTTGTCTAAATCGAGATATTTGTTATGTTAAAAAACAACTTTTTGCCCCAAAGTTTGTTTAGCGTTAAGTAAATAAAAATTTGGATGATGTGCCAAACCATAGCAGAGAACGGCCCAATTAGTTCCAGGGCGTAATAACTTACTTCGCTCTCAAGCAAGCACCGTCACATCTATACAAGTGCTTCAATTTTGCAATTTGATTTTTATTCTATCCAACTTACATTTAATCGAGTGTCAGTTCAATTACACGAATCTATACCGTTAAGCACAGGACAGGACAGGACAGGACAGGAAATCATTTTAGTACTTTTATCGGTAATGATTTGTATTCTATAGCCAATCAAAAGCTAAATATCTTCTCTTTCATCTTGCTTCAATTCTCACATATGTTAACAATTGGCGGATTGTTGTTCTAAGCCTAAGATTCTTCTGGTAAACCATAATATAAATAAGTTAGCATGTTCTTTATTTGGTTTTTGTTTAAAAGTGCGAATCAAATTAAAATTGTCCCTGAGTTTATCAGTGAGGCACTAGTCTTTGTTGACATGAATTAATTTGAGCTGATTTAATTAGATGCAATATGGTAATGTGAATGGACATTTAAGTCATTTAATTACTGTGAAAACGACTTTTAACCCACAAATACAGTTAGAAAAATAGGAATAAATCTCAATAATTCCCAGAATTGATAGCTTTTTAACCTTAAAGTAAATTAAAACATTTTAGTTTTGCAACAATTTTTAAAATTAATTAAAGCTTTCGTTTTAAAGGGAAAAAATCCTATTTAATTGGGAAACGAATTTATAATATATGTATCACAAATTGCAAGTTTATTAACTGCTTTTAAGGTCATAAAAATATTTTGAACCGAAATCATTGAAAGCAAAAGAAGAAATAAAATCGTTTTTGTGAATCCAAGAGTGTTTGTAAGGGTGGGTCCGTTCTCTTGCTCTCATTGATATAACCGTCAATAGTGATGTCGTGTTCCCAATCCATCGCTAAATGTTATCGAATGATAAACTAATTTATTGGAAGCAATAATTTTCTACCAAAATATTAAGTAAAGTAGAGGTTTCGAAACCATCCCTTAGCTATCCTAAGGACAGGTATAAATTCTGTCCAAATAGTTACTTGTTCTCCCTCTCTCTCTCTCACACACACACTCATTCACACATCAAAAAATGATTAAAGATTTGGAGTTAATGTTTCTGTTTTAGGCCTCATTTTGATGGTCATTAACAAAATCCAATCAAACTTGGAATTTACTAAATTTCTTGATTGATCTTATTTCGGGAATTTCGATATTTATTACCCAATTTTGACTTACATATACATATATATATATATATAGCATTTTATTAAGAGATTAATGGTTGACATTAGAGCCTCTCCTTAATTATGTTTTGTCTAAATTTGTTGAAATCAACAAAAAAATTTGAGGCCAGCACATCTGGCAATCTTTGCAAATAAATCATTACATTCAGAAATGAAAAATAAATTTATTATTCCAAATATAACTAATAACGAAATTGGAGAACTAATTTGGTCCTGGACAGAATATTAATAAAAAGCTAATATTCAATAGATTGATGCAATTAAACTTGAAGGAATTTGAAACTTTTAACGAAGCAAATTACAGGAAAATGGCTCAAAAAGTTGATCAGCATTACCAATTAAACTCAATTTGTCCCTGATCAATTTATTTATAAAACTCATTGATTTAAACGGTGCGAAAACTGATTTGAAGCTTAAATGCTTTTCTTATTTAAGACACGATAAACCATTTGATATAAGCTTTTTTTTTAAAAATCAATTGACTCTAAATTTGGGTCAATCCGATTAGAAACGGACCAAAAAATCCCATTTGTTGAAAGTCAAAGAAAAATTTCAAAAATGAAGGTTAAAAACCATATTTTGAAAAAATTAAAGTTTCAAAAATGCCAATCAATTAATTGCTTTGATTGAGAAACTGTTAACTTTGAACAAAAGTCAATTCCTTGGTCTTAATGTTAAATCAAAGCCAATCAGAAGTTGTCTCGAAAATAGTTGAATGAAAAACTTCCGCAAAATGTTTTTGTCTGCATTTTTCACTTAACCTTTTATTTTCGATCAATTTTTTCCCCGAAACTTGAGAATAATTTTCTCACAGATTTTTCAAATTAATATGATTTGAACTTTGAATGAGAAGTGAAATCCTCAGAGAAGAGACAATTCAGACAATTCTAATTGACTTAGAGTTGTATTGAGGGGTGCAATGAATTTCTTCAACCATTCGAATCAAATACAAGAGAACCGAAAAAATAGCCAAAAAAAATAGTTTATAAAAAGTTTGAGTTAAGAGAAACCTGAATCAAAGCCCAGTTTTATGTGAAACAACTGTTTTGATGGCTTAAGCCATTAAATTAAGTTCTATTCTTCTCTTGTGTTTAATTGATTTCATCGTTTGTTCGTTTTGTAGGAGAAGTGGTTATGGCATGAATACCAACCCATTCAGTACTCTAACTATTCTATTGATCGGTTCAATTCACCCGAATATTACTCAATAGAGTCCCCGAATATGATTTTGTTCATAGCAAACATGTTTTTTGGTCACCAAAAGTCAAGTCTGACTCATATTAAAAACTCAGTCGTTATTAGACAGGAAATGAGAGATAACTAAAAACAATTTGTCGCCACTTATAGTCAATTTGAAGTAACCATTAAATGTTAATTCATGTTGGCAATTGATTTAACACTCAATTGTCAGCCGAACTGTCGTCAAATGCAGTTTATCCAGGTATCAGGCTTTGGATAACTGGTGTCAAACTTTTAGCCAAATGAACTGACACTGACATTAATTAAAAAGAATGGAATTGACCGGAACACTCCGGAATTACTAAAATTCAAAGGGTATAATATTTAAATTAAACTTGACAACTATTCCAATCAGTAATTTGCATATTTTATTTGACATTGCTCAAAAAAAGTTTACCCGATTGCTTGATTGCCAGCTTATTTTATTTATATACTTTAAGTAATTCCAATAAATTTTATGTTAATTTGAATAGTTGAAGGAAAAAACTGATCGATTTAAATTTAAATATTTGCCGTCAAATATTTAGGAATCAATTTATAATCAAACGTTTAATCTTTTATTATCAGCAAAAGATGTACGGAATGCTAATATGAACGGAACATATTTCAAAAGGAGTGAGGAAGTTATTTGAAACGCTGGGGCTCTAAATCGAGTTATAAGTTATCAAACTTTAATCAGATATAAATCAAGTAATAAAATTGTTTTATTCAGACCTTACGTAAGACTGTTTTGAGTTTTTATGCCAATAAAATAGTGTCCAATTTTGGCATTCTTTTTATTGACAAACATTTAAAGAACTTAAAACATTTAAAATTGAAATAATCGCTGACTTTAATAGATTCCTTCAATTGAGAAATGATTAAAATTTTGAGCACCAAATCCTGGAGATTAGAACCATATGCCTCTACAAGTGAACCTTTGCCAGGATGATTTAATATGTTAACTAATGTTAGTTCAAACGAAGAATATGGTCTCTACTCTATTGGCCATCAAATTGAAGAAAATATCATTTTGAACATTGAAATAAAAGTCAATAACTTTGTGAACAATAAGAAATGTTTGGCTAACGTTTTTGTCTATTGGTTCGGAAACAATGGCTGAATTGAAGAATAGAAAAATGGATAGAAAGTTGAGAAATGAGTTGAAATGACATCCTTTATATTTTATAAGAATAGTATTTAGAAAATTCATTGAATCGTAAAAAAATATTTTCGCTTTCATTGATATTACAACTAATGCTTTATATCTAATCTGTTGGAAAGGGATTGCATTGGAAGGCAATTGAATTCTTTGGTTAAGATTATTGATCTCAATGTGATTAATGGGTAATTGTTATGATAGCAATAGTTTTAGAGAAAAAACATTAGATTTATTTGAATCCGCAATTGTATGCCTTCCACTCTTGGAATGTTCAGAAACCAGTCAACTTTAGAAGTGCTTGTAGTGAATCAGTGGTAAGAAATGAAGAAAAAATTGTACTAAAGAGTCAATGGTACGGGAGAACAGCCTCTCGACTCCTCCTACTGTTGGCGTTGGGGCTCAGAGTTAACTAACATTAAACAAGAATCGTTGGAATCTGTTTTAGTTGCTTTACGTCTGGTTTTCGAGTGAGTCGAGTCGAGTGTATTGCTTACATAACTTGGCATAATATTATTGTTTCTGAAAATTCAGTTTTAGACGAAGCTTACACTCGGGTCAGTTCAGAGTTTGATTTGAGTGCACTTCAAACGCTAATCGGATCAGACCATGGCTTTCAAACGTAAGGATGTAAAGAAAGCCTCTTATTATGTTTGGTTTCTGGGGGCTAAAGAGTCGAAAGGTCTGCGCGGAGATGAATATGTAGTGCCTGTGCTAACATTCCTCATTGACAAAGAGAGACAATTGGAACCATCAAAAGTGACGCTTCAGGTCAGCAACAAAGGCATCAAAATTGTGCAAACTCTAATTGTGCCAAAGAGGAGTGCCGACAGTGTTGGCGGTCATCACAAGGCGGCCAATATATTCAGCACAAATAGTTCACCAAAGACTGAGCAAATCAAGCATATGATACCCCATCACTCAATTACATGGGTCTCACAGGAGGAGGACATCATTTGCTGTATTCTATTAATTTACAATCCGATCACGAAGTGCCCTGTGCACGTTCACGCATACCGGTGCGACTCAATCGAAACGGCAACCACTTTGCGGAATCAGTTGCAGATTTTGATCGATAGACCGGAAAATCAGAAGAAGTTTCGTGAAATTGAAATGCGTTTGGCAGCTAAAGGCCTGATGCCCGACACTAGTCCTGTGCCACCAGGAATCGATTTTATACCTCCGAGAAAGACTTTGAATTCTGACGGCAGGAGTACACGGACTGAGGGCTCAGACAACTCAGATGAGTCAGTCGGCTCCTCTTATTTGGGATATCAGAACATTAGTAGAAGGGAACTACAAAAAAGTGTCTCTAAACTGAGTAGAAGTCAGTCATCAGTGAATAACTGCAGTATTAATGACACGAACATTAATAATAGTAATTCGAGTGCCAGTAATGAACGCGTCTCTACGCTCTACGAATCGCTTGCGGCTGAATTCAGAGCCAAACTCGGAAACCCTAAAACAGGACCTATTCTTCTGCCACCTCGTGATTACGACACAATCAGCCGAAAACGTGGAAAATTAGAGGGCATCGAATATCGGAAGAGCACTAACCAGCAAATTGTCGGCACATCCGATAGTCCGCCCCCAACCACGTCTTCCCACTACCTGAAGAGCCCACTCACTCGATCAGAGTCATCAATTCGGCCTTTTGTTCGTCGGTCCTATTATTTTGATAGAATCGAGTGATTACTTTAAAATGCAAATAATCGACAAATAGATTTGAATTAACCTTTCATTTGTTGTTTCATTCAAATAATTTAAGTGTACTTTAATTGACTTATAAATAATATGATATTACTTAGAGTTTCATTCGTTTTTAATTTAATTTTGTCTCTCATATAATCATACTTTCATTCATATAATCATATCTATTGTATAAAGAAAGAGCCAAAAGTTTTTTTAGAGTGAAAATCAAGTTTATAATAATAAATATAAAGTTATATTTCAACTCAAATTAAAGTCATATATAAAATAGCCTTAACTCGAATTTGATTGCTATGAGAGAATGACAATGACTTTTATCCAAAGTCTCAATGATTTTAGGAAATTATGAATTTTAAAAACATGACTGAAGTCATTATGAATTGGGATTTGGTTTTATCGAAGTGAAAATATAACTAAAATGATTTATGAGAAAAAAAGAAAACTGATGATGCAAAAATAAAAGCATAACTTTTTTTGGTAATAAAAAAGTCTGATATGAATTAGAATAATCGCCTGACTGTTGACTATTAAAATACGCGAATCACAAATGTTTCCGTATATTAAAAAACATTCATCGAATCTTTAAAAAAAATTAATTTGTTTTTGAACCTTTTTTTCCGAATCCAAACAAAACTCATTGTTATTAACTGAACGTCAAATTCAATTCAAAATCCTATTAATGTTTTGCAATAAACTGAATGTTGTGATACCAGTCGAGTCGTGATTGTGAACAAACAAATCCTATATTCAAAGTTTCATTTGATTTCGATTATAGAATGAATTTGTATTTTAAACTGATATCAATGTACAGAAACTAAAAGAGGAAATTGTCATTTAATAAGAAAAACAAATTGAAAGGCTATTTTGAAAAGCAGACCCTTCAAACATTAGCGGTGTCTGACTAGTAGTGACTACACCAATACCTGTCCTACAAGATTATAAGTGGTGAATGAGACAAGAATAAAAATAGCTTATCTGTGAGTTTACGTTTGGAAAAAATATTCGGGATAAATCAAACTAGCAAACAAAAACAAACAAATGAAAAACTCGAGGCATTCGGATTTATTTAATGTCGACCTAATCTCTCTCTGAATAATTCAAATGTTTTAGTTTTTGTCTTTCAGTTTTCCTCTGAACTCTTTTGGCATTATTTTGTTTTTCCTGCCCGAGAGATAAACTCATGAAATCAAAGGAGAACGCAAAAAATAAGCTTGGGTAATTAATCGATAACATAGTTATTAGTAAATATCGGTATTCAGGAAAATATCAATAATTTTTTTCCGACTGATAAAGTACAGAGAAATTGTTGAATACACTTATCATACAATTTCGGTATTAATTATTATTTTTCATTTTGTTTTATGCTTAAAATATTCTGTTTTCTCGTTTGGCTTCATTTCAAATGACATTTCCCTCAAATCAATGGTAATTTTCTTTTAAATAATTAAAGGAAATTCAATAATTTGTAATTAACATACAATGAGCCAAAGTTATGATTATTTGTATTTTATTCAATTCTTAATATAATTTCATTTGAAAAACATTTGAATTATTTATTTAATGAATTTATTCAATAAAAATGTGTTTCAAAAGCCATAGATTTGATTGTAAACCACCTGAATGCTAAATAATAGTGATTGGCCTTCAAGTTAATATGGCTAGTGTCTATCTCGAGTCTGTCCCTAATCGGGGGCAATCCAAATAAGTAGTGAGTTTTGTAACAGGAATAGCCAAATATTTAGTCTATCTTTGCCCTCTCTTTGCCCACTCTTATAGCATCTTTTGGGGGTTCTGACACTTTTTACTAATTTAACCCGAAGATATTCTTATTTATGAAAAATGTGTCAATTCCTGAACTTTGTGCATCTCTGCACTTAATTGCAATACTGAGATATTTTTATCTATATAAATTAATTTAATAAATAAGGGATATTTTCTTCATTTGTATCTAAATATTGATCGCATCAATCAATCGCAAACTTTTAATTATATTTACATTTGAAAAATTACTCGAAATATATAAAAAATAATAAGATAACAAAAAAAGGTTTGAGATAAGAACCGACAGCGAACTTCAGTAATAGAAAGATACTATCGAATAAATTGTAAGTTTTTTTCAGACTCTCCTAGTATAGTGTTTCCGGAATACTAAAAGCATTTAGAGATAACCAGATATTATCTAACTCTTCAAACTTTATATAGCATTTATAGCTATTGAAACGGTTTAATTATAATTTAAATAGTATGCAGCACTAATTAAAACTCATTTTAAATTGGATTTTTAAAAAAAATATATTTAGTCTCTTTAATTATCTAGTCTAAGCTTGAACAAAATTAAAATATCCTTCCTAATTAAGTCATGATTCAAATTAGTCATTGATATCACCACATGAATGTAAAAGTTTGAAATAATAGTTAAGTTTGTTTTATTAACTTTGTTTAAGATATTATTTATTAAAAGCAACGAGTGATTAAAAGAGGGGAAAAGGTATTAGTGTTTCTTCTCGGGTAAAAACATTGATTTTATCGAGATTTCAAGAGTTTAAAAATAAAAATAAACTTTCAAAGGGTATATTTATGATACACTGTGTCATGTGTTTGTTCAAGCTTATTCTAGCGCAAAAATAATAATGTAAGTTTAATTTGTATAAGAGCGTTAGCGACTTTATTTTGAAGCAGGTATTATTTTTGCAAAACAGGTTAGGAAAACAAGGATATTTTGCTTGTTAAAAAACATCGAATGTATAGATTAACTAAGGAAACAGAAATGAAACATAAACTGAACTTTTCAATCTATGTTTCTCTGCTATAATCTAGCAATTATTTCCCGTAACTATTCTGGAAAAATAATATCAAATTTTGTAAATTGAATCAAAGTTTGTAGTCATGACAACCATTTGTTTTGATACTTGAAAAGCGCATCAATTTGTAAACAATTTGTTATCATATTTTTTATGACTTGTTTTTAATTTTTGAAAATGTTTATTGTAATTAATTTGTTGCTGGTCATTATCTTTTCAATTAACTTGGTGTCGAACAAAGTTCAAGATAATATTGATTTGGAGGAACTTCATAAACAAAAGCCGAATAATTCTTCGGGAGTGCCACAAATCGGTACCTACTCATTATCTTGCATTTTTGACATTCTGCCACTAAATTGTCCACTATCAAAAAAGATCTTAAGTTTTGAAACATGTTGACAGTTGCCCTGACATTTTATTAACTGTCAAACCTTGTCATAACCCTGTCCCTTTTTTGAGCTAATTGTTTGGTTGGGATAAATATTGTATAATTACTGTCAACTAGTGTTTCAGGCTCAGGAACAGTTTCAGGCTAAATCTTCAGATGACCCTTAAATTTAGGTCAAATGTTGAAATATTGACTAAAATAGACCTTTTTCTCAATCAAATGTTGATTTATTACTGAAATACTATCAATAATTGATACAAAATTTATTTCAAAATCAAACTCGCTAATTGAACCTTGGCAAAATTCAGAATTATGCGATTCTTAATCGTTAAAATGTGAATTCTTCGATTTATACATGATTAGTCTATTCCATGGCACTAAACATGTACAAACAACCGCACAAATAGCCTAGACCATTTGCCAGGCGCAGACTATATAAAAGTACATTTTCATTTGCATGCAACTCTAGTAAATCCAAGTAAATCCTATTTTTAAATAGATAAAGTGATCTAGATAATTGTGTGAAGAGTTAACTAAAATAAATGGTAATTAGGGTTGTTGGATATCAAGTAACTAATAATGATCTGAGTAGAGACCTAACTTAATTCTTCCTGAGTAATTAATTTTCCTAATTTTGAGCCTAAAATTTAGCTTAAAATTGAGCCTAATTTTGAGCCTAAAATTTAGCCTAAAATTGAGCCTAATTTTGAGCCTAAAATTTAGCCTAAAATTAAGCCTAATTTTGAGCCTAAAATTTAGCTTAAATCTTATGAAATGTTGAGCAATGAAAAGCCTACTGTCTGTCAACACATGATTCGTACGATTTACTAATGAGTCGACATTTGTTTGTAATCTGTTAGCGATAATCGGTGGCGGAATCGGTGGCAGTTCTGCTGCTTATTTCCTCAGCCAATTAAGGGTTTCATCCATTGACTTATCAATTGATTTGTTTGAAAAAAGTCCTGAAATCGGGGGCCGTTTAGCCACACAACTGATTAATGGCAAACATTACGAAACGGGCGGATCTATTATTCACAACCGCAACAAATATGCCACGGATCTGGTCAACAAACTAGGTATTTCCACTATTATTGCCTCATTCCTCAAAAAATAATAACATTTTTAATTCCAGGACTGAATAAACGGAAACAATTTTCAGAATCTAAAGAGAAGACATTTACCTGTTTATACAATGGAAAGAATTTCGAATTCTGTGAAAGTTCCTGGAAATGGATCACCTATTTAAAAATCTGGTTTAAGTATGGCTTTGAACCGAAGAAATTAGAGTCCAAAGTGTCAAAAATAATCGATACTTTCGAAAAGTAATAACAATTGAATAGATTTTCAAATACTATATCCAATCTTTAGCGGAGTTTTAGCCCCTGATTATTTTATACATGTATAATTATGATTCATGAGGGTACTTAACAATTCATTTATAAATGAAAGGAGTGTCAATTGGAGACCATGCTCCACTAATTGATAAGCTAGCTCACAATTTTATTATTACCAAACTAAAGTAATTAATAATTAATTTTCCATAATTAATTACAATTAGGTTATCTCTGTTTTAAAAATAATCCTCTTTTAATCCGGATTAGTAATTATTAACTAGTAATTCAGATTAACAACTCTTTGAATAGGAATGGCTAATAAATAGTCTATTTTTCAGAATTTATAGATTACAAGAATATAAGGTTCGGTTCGATTCAGTGGACGATCTTTTGGATGGAATGAGCCCTTCGACCAACAATTTGACCAAAACCTCATACAAAGACTACTTATTTAATTCGGGTTATTCTAAAAAGTTTATCAATGAATTGGTTCAGGCAATAACTTTAGTCAATTACGGTCAGGACGTCTCCATTCCTGCATTCGTCGGTATATATTCTAGTTAATTGTTAATGACTTTATTTAATATATAATTGAAAGGATGTGTGTCTTATGCCGGGGCTGGCGCTCAACTCTGGAGTATAGAAGGCGGCAACAAAATGTTGGCCAAAAAGTTGGCCATCAGTTCCAAATCAAATGTAATGCTGAACACAAGAGTTGATTCGGTGACATATTTAGGTCCAAATCAGTTCCAATTGAATATAAGCAGTGACTCCGGACAGACATATACTAAAACCTATTCGAGTGTCATAATAGCCACTCCTTTAACCGAAAATCAAATCAAATTTTTAAATTTTTCGACAAATTTAATTCAAAATATGCCGAAACGGAAATACCACAGAACTGTTTCGACATTAGTTGCCGGACAACTGACTAAGAGATTCAGAGAAAAGGATGTCTTGAGTATAAACAAAAGTAATTTCTTCACATCTATTGGTAGAGTATATCCCGTGGATGACTCGACCGATGAGAAGACACCGGTCTATAAAGTGTTCAGTGCAACACCGCTGACAACTGAACAGCTCAGCCTTATTTTCGATGAGACCAAAGTTGTTCGGGTCAACGACTGGTTCGCATATCCCGAATATGAGAGCCTATCCCTAACTCTGCCGTCATTCATATTACACGACGGAGTCTATCACTTGAATGCCATCGAATGGGCGGCCAGTGCTATTGAAATGAGTCTGATTGGAGGCCGGAATGTGGCACTTCTCACATTTAATCAATTGGGAGGACAGACCTCTAATGTTTTCACTGAAAGTATACCAAAAATGTCAAAACATGAAGAATTATGAGACTCTTTACAAGTGTTAGTCATTTACACTTTTACACCGATTAGTGGGAAACCACCTTATAATCGATTTGGACAATAAACTACCAGTTGCTATGAACTTCTTTCACTGGTGATAGATAAGACAGGTTCTTTTAAAGGGTTCAGCTCATTAAACGGTCATTTTTATCAATAAAATGCATTTCAATTGTTTTTGTAATTTCAACTTTTTTTAGTTTTTATAAGAATGTTTGCTTTGAGACTTTATTCCGGTCCAGGCTATTGCTAATCCAAATAAAGACACCCTTCCCAACTGATCGATAGTAAGAGCACAGACTACTAATTTGAGTAAAAGGGTATATCATTTAAAATAAACCAAAAAAGTTTCGATAAATTTAATATTTTACAGAAAACACCATTTTTTAAACCAAAATATACAAAAATTTTAATAAATTAGTAAAACATTATTAATCGAGTTGTCGTTCACAGTTGTAAGTCGTGATATCGTCCTTAAGAGTGGCCAAATCGTCTTTACGTCTTCGGGCAAAGGCACTGTTGTCTCCTTTTATGTTTTTCCTCGAGTTTTTGATTTTCGATTTGAATTCATTTCTTTTACGTTCTCTTTGAAGCTTTTCTTTGATTTGTTCTGAAGTGAAAGTTGTGGCCACCGATGAAACTCCTCCCTTAAAGCTAGACTTTTCAGAGTTATCGTCGACTTCATTGGTTTTCTCATTGATTTCTAAGCTTTCAATTGTTTCAATCAATTTATTTTCTTGAGTTTTGGCCGCAGATGTGTTTATCTCAAAGTTTTCCTCGGAGTTCTCTTCAGTGCGATCATCATCGCCATCATTGTCGTTATCATTATCACTGCTGTCCTCTTCAGAACTGCTTTCAAGTTCTGAACCAAGGTCTAAATCAAGGTCTAAATCATTGATGCCATCAACTTTATCGCCATTTTCTTTGTCAATCACTTCAAAACAGGGAATAAAATCGGATTCAAATCCAAATCTTTTTGCGAAGTAATCGACGATACATTTGACGTCGCGATCGAAATAAGTTTGGGCTGAAGTGTGAGATATGGATATCATTTGTGGGAAATCTATTAAAACGGGTTCCAAAGAGTCTGATTTGACTAAAATGTTGAATTCATTGAAGTCTCCGTGAATGACACCCAACTCATTGGCCAGTCTTATGATCAGATTCATCAGCTTTTCGTAGAGCACTTCAACCTCTTCTTTCTTCTCAATGTCATCTTTGGTTAAGTGATTTAAAAGAGTTCCGTCAATTAGTTCCATAACAAGACAGTGGCGATTGCAGTCAATTGGTTCGGGAATCGATATTTTGTTGTCGTATAAGAGCTTCATAAACGCCAACTCCCGCTTTGCTGCCAAACGCGACAAATAGATCCAATTAGTCTTATGTCCACTCTTTTGGTAATCTCTTTTGGTGGACACTGTCCTAAAGCAGGTTCTGCCCAATCGGTGCAATTTGACAGCAAATGCTTTTCCATCGGAATCGCCGCCGACATAGACATCGCTTTCTTTTCCGACACCGATTTGATTGCCAATGCTTGAGAGGACATTGCGGTTAGACAGGACATTAAGGGCCAGGAAGTCATAGCCCTTATAAGTGAGTCGATAGCCATCGAAACGTTTTCCCCTTTCATAGGATAATAATTTGTTTTGCGTTAATTTCATTAACATTTTAGAAATACCGCCATTTCTCAGACCAGAAATCGAGTTAATCAATGATTTGGGAACTAATTCGTGATTCTTCATTCCCATCTCCACTGCTGTCAATACTCTGACCTCATCCCCATTCATATATCGGATTAGACTGACGTCTAATTTAACCATTTTCTTAAATTAGCAAGTCAATTGGCCTTAACAGTAGTGTAAACAAAGACACGCCGTTTAAATGGCTTAACGAGTACTTAATGGGGACTTTACTCATATTACTATTTGTATGTCCACTCAATTTATCTTTTGTAACAGGCTTCATTTTTCATTTGTACAAAAAATTCTTCTTATATTAAAAACAACTTGATTATTTTTGTAGTCAATATTCATGTACATTTGAACATGGTAATTTGTAAAATGTGTGTGTAGAAATGAATAAAGGATCAGTTTGGTGAAAGTTGTGCTTGAATAGTGAGACGGTCCCCCTTTGAAAATTGAATTTCGATCCGAAGTCCAATCAATTGAAGACATTGTTTGCCCTCTTTATTGATTAAAGACATAATCAACTAAAAGATTGAGACAATGGCTGAGAGCAGTCGTCAGTTCAGTCTTCGACACATAAAACATGAATCAAAATTGAATAGTATTTTGTATTCAATGCTTTTGGACCAGCATTTGGTGGATGTGCTCCTGTGCTGCGACGGCACAAACATTAGCGCTCATCGGCTCATCCTTTCGGCCAACTCTTCATATTTCAAATCATTGTTTGATTCGCTTGAGTCGAATCGGTGTCAGATACCGATAATCATCTTAAAAGACGTGCCGTTATCTGACTTGAGGTCAATAATGGAGTTCATGTATAAGGGAGAGGTGTCTGTCGAAGAACGCCATTTGTCATCGGTTCTGAAGAGCGCAGAGTTGCTTAAAGTGTTCGGTTTGACTGAAGTCTGTCACGCTTTGAGGTCACGGCTGAATAATGAGTCGAATGTGGAGCCGACACCCATTCCGAGCCACACTCCACAGAAAAGACCGCGAATTAGTGATGGCATCCCTAAGACAACACAGCCGTCCGATTTGTTCTCCAGACTAAGCAATGCTCGCTTTGAGATCAGACCCACGCATTCGACACCCATTTCCCAAAATCAACAGCAGTTGCGGTCAGTGGTGTCGACGGCCAACTCAGGCCAGTCTCCGACGTTTGTCAAGAATGTAATCCTTCCGTTGTCCCAAATCCACCGAAAGACTGACTCAAATGAGCCTCAATTAGTACCGAAACAGACGAAAAGTGTGACAAATATAGAGGCCATAAGAGTAAGCAATTCTCCTGAAAAGTCACCGCCTCTAAAATCGCCGCCATATTCCTGTGGAGCTCCTGTTGCATACAAGTCCCCAATTGTTAAGAGGACTATAACCCAAGTATTGTCGGCCACGTGGACGCCATCCCAGCAAACCTCCGATCCTTTGCCTTCGAACAGTCAAACGGAAAGCAGACCTCCCATTGAGTTAATCATTAACGACGAGACCAATGAAGCTATCGATGAAACACAAGAAGATATCAAACCCCCTATCTTTGAATTGAATAAGAGTCTGAATGCTGGCAACGATGTCGTCGTTTTGGATATTGAGGACAACTCGAGTAAAATCGAGTCTAAAACCCAAACTCAGACCAAACCAAAGCCGAATACCACAGAAATAGTAAAATTTGATGAGATGTCGAGCCCGCGAGTCATCAAATCGCGCAGCGCTTCCATCAGCTCTCAGTCATCACTTCCTCCTCCGCCATCATATCGTGTCGTCCAAAGAAGTAGTTCCCGATTATTGCGAAATATAATCAAACCGACGTCAACGGCTTCCACATCAATGGTTCCAAAAGGCAAAGATGTTTCCGACGATAAGAATAAGCCGGTCATCAAAAGAGAGCGACAATTGGTTCGGATGACCCGACCAAAAGTGGCCAAACCGGAAATGGAGCCGAACATTGGTCGTGGAAGCCGTCCAGAAGTGGAGTGTCCCTCATGTGGTCTCAAATTCAATGACGAGAAGAAGTGGAACGAACACATAACCAGCGCTCATCCACCGGCCAAGACCTGACTCTTGTTCGGCACTCCATCCCGACTATTAATAACTCATTAATTAACTTCTCATTAAACATATTTTCAAAATGACCTCAATTTTATCCAAATATGTAATCCATAATCAGATCTCTCAATGTTTTTCACATTCAATCAAAAAGTCTTACATTTAATGCATTGTTTTCACCAAAAATTATCCAATTATTTGACGATTAAATTATGAAAAAAGTTTCAAAAACTAGCGTTTAATATGTTTTTATTTGGCTATTTGTTTGATAGATGAGGACATTTTCCTCAATCAATTGATACCAATGGCTTCAAAGGGCTTGAAAATAGGAAAACCTGTTGGAACCGATGGCAACGATAGCTCTTAATTAACCCTAAATCGGTTCAAGGATTAGATCGAATCCAAACTAGAATTGAGTCAAAATTGAAATTATTTTAGAACCAGATCTAGTCCTCAGATTACACAACATTGCAGACAATTTTCAATCACTTTTTTTTATTCAAAATAGCAGTCAAACCAATTAGTGCTGTAATAAAATAATTAAGGATTTCTTTTCATAATAATGATTGCATTTATTTTAAAATATCAGTTGTAATACAATTAAACGTTTGTTTAATTCAATTAACTAAATGTCATACAAATCTAATAAATGGCTTTTTATTTTAGAAACCACTAAAACTAATTACCATTTAATTGTAGACTGCAAATCAAGTGTAACAAGTTCACCTTGCAACTTCTGCATATTCTCATAAAGTCTGCAAAAATAATCAGCATTCAAAATAAATTTTAAGTAAAATAGAGTGTTTGATATCTATTCTAGGACAGAAATGGTCTCAAGAATTGGGATAACACTGATATTTTTAATAACAGGCAATCAACTGATGTTTGTCTCTTGACATCAATTGACATCACTTGACAAACATATCACTCAAGTCTTAATCCCTTTTGATGAAGATTAGAGTTGACAAATGGCATCAGGATAACTTGGATAACTTGCTTTCCAATAATAAAGGTCAAACAATAATTCATAAGTTAATATAAACATCATCCAAGGAACAGACATCCCTGGCCCCTCCGATGATTATCTAAAATATTCTATTAATAGACTTTGAGGAACCCTTAAGTTTGTATAATTTAGTAAATGTATGTAAATAGTGAATGGATGACTTCTATCTTATATCCGGTACTTTTGCTTAATTGAGAGCTAATGTATTGAATAATTCAATCATTTAATTAAGTTTTTCTGTTTTGATGAATCGTTAAAAATGTGTTTTTAGTATTAAAGTTAATGCAATTCGTTTTGAGTTTCTTCGCATTTATCAAAAGTTTTGATCAACTCATGAGTTGATGTCATAATTCTTGCATTTAGTTACTTGTAATTAATTTAAATGAGATTCAGGAGAATTAATGGTAAATATTAGTTTGATTTTTACCAAAAACATATCTCTAGGAGTACTCAATACTAGACATTGAGTGAGTTTAATGTTTTTTAATATTTTATATTATATATTAAGGTCACCTCAATTTGAAAGTTAATGTTCACCTCAAACACTATAATATTGAAGAATATTATTCTCAACTCCAGAATTAAAATAGTTTCTGAACAAAACATAAAGAAAATAAACGGTTAAAAAAAGTATTCACAAGCAAATAAAATTCAGGTTTCTCTCCGACAACAAGAATCGATTCAATCAAATCGATATTGAGTTTGAAAATTGAACAAAAAACTTCTTGTAAAACTTTCTCACAGGGGAATGCCTGCTTCACAAGGGATTTCAGTTCTGACCGGAAGTCAGCCGTCTCTTTAAATATTAGGCAAATCGCTATTGAACTTATTGAGCAGAATTTCAAATGCATTGACATTGTTTAACCTTTTTTTCAGACAATTGCCTTAAATTTTAGTCTTATCAAACTGAGTGGGTTTTGGCAGCCTTTTCTCTACCATCCTTGGTAATTGCTAATGATTATATGCTCATGATATATATGTTATCAAACAAAATGTTTTATCGTTTAAGTCGTTTTTCATTACAAACCTTTAATGAGTGAACAGATAAATGGTTTTATTTATTTTAAAATGAATTTCTTTTCATTAGTGGCTCTCATTATAACTGATCGATTCGGTCAACGAGTGTTGAAAATTTATCTCAACTCACATCAGATGATCTTCAAAACGTATTATCTAAAAAATCTTTCAACTTCTCTTGTCTTCAAAACATGTATCCAGGAACAACTGTATAATAATTGAAAATTTGCAAGTACATTAAAGATTAAAAACTTGGTTTATATTTAAAGAAAAAAATTCAATACATGTTTTTTCAATAAAAATAAATTGATTTAAACATTCTGTTAATTATTCGAAAATTTTATTAATTAGTTCGTAAGTTGTTTTAGTTTTTAATCGTTTGGAAAAACGATGAAAACAAATATTTTATGTAACGATTGTCTAATGAATGGAATGTCAAATTCAAGTTCAAAAGCGGAATGTCTTTTTACTCGGATCTGTTTAAAAAAGGAATTCAAACGAGAAGTTTATATACTTTCTAACGATTTAAATGTATTTCTTAAATCACTTATCGAATATTTGAATCATTAATTTTAGTGCATAAATATCTCTGTCAACACTCCCCTAATATTTTTGGTAATATCTTTTCTGGCGATCCAAACATTTTGTGCCATTTATGTGAAGACAAGGCATATCTGATCAGAAGTCGTCGACCTCTCAGTCCAGAAACTTCATCGCAAGTGTTTTGGTCACAAATAAAATCGATTCAAAGCTTTTTATTACTTATTATGCAAAACATAAGTCTTTAACAATCGTCTCATTTCTATTCACACCTTTTGTTATTCGTTTAAATTCTAAAAATAAATATTTTATTTTATGATAATTTTATTAATTAAAACCAAGCGTTTTGTATTTCAATCGATATTAATATTCATTTTAATAATAATCATAATGAGGATGAGTTATAATCAGGGCAGATTCTTCATGAATCATGGCGGACAAAAGCCTCGCAAAAAGTCAATAATTTTTGCTAATTTTTACTGCTAGCACTGAATTAGCAAGATTCAATTGAATTAAAAAGTAGTTTGAGATGTTAGAATTGTTTAATTATTTGTATGATGAGCTTGGTAACCCAACATATTTATAAAGCAAAGTAAAAGCAATAAATAACATGTGAAACAGGGATAGTCAATGATCTGACCAAAGCATTTGTTTCAGAAATTGGTAAAACCCCCTTGATATTATTTTGGGCGCAAACTATTTTGAGCCAATTTTTCATCTTTTTTAGATATCTTTAGCCACAAAACTGGATTTACTATCCTTTAATTCTAGTGGAGAATTTACAGATAAATCATCAGATTAGAACCCAGCTTGGTCATCTTTATAAAAAATCTATGGGAGAGAGAGAGAGAGAGAGTCGATGATAGTCAGAATTAATGAATTGGATTCGCACTTATTCTTCAAAACTATCGTTACAAATGACTATTTTTATAACAAATGGTTGAAATACAAACAAATTTATAATGTCGTGCACTACCTACTAATTTAAACTTAAAACAAAGTTTTGAATGACCGATATTTAGTTCATTATCGTTTAGTGAAGGTCTCTCTCTCTC
>JAQIWP010000355.1:0-27995 GCA_034695525.1 Euzetes globulus
ATTTTCGGTAATTATTTAGTGCGTACTATACGCCAATGCGTACAATCTCCCGATATTCAGGGTATATATTGTTTGGGTCACCGAATATATTCACATAATTAGGTCTGAAATCTTGGACATTTCTAGCATTTCGAATATCTTTTATCAATGAATGATGAGTCAACTGTTTTAAAATTATTTTAATATTAAATTGCAGGAATTTGACCTGTGTCTAAACTCGATGACCATTGAAGACTACTTACTTAGTTTTTCAAAGTCACATTGGTTTAAGGAGCAGCATAATTTTGTCATTCTGAGTGCTATGTTTGGACAGGTCACTAATATGCTAAACATATTTAAAATATTTTCGCATATAATTTGGTTATTTATTTTTCTATCAATTCTAAGCATAACGTCTTTCGTGATTTTATGCCATTATTTGAAAAGTATGAAAGCAGAAGTGTTATTAAAAATTGCTTGATAGCTTTGTCTTATCTATTCAGGCATGCCTATTAAGCCGAACAGGTCCAATATTCTGATCACTAAAATATTCTTCGATGTATTCCGATATTTGTTGAATCAGCCGATGAGTGACCAGTCGAAGCCTTTGCTCAAAATCTGGTTATTAATGGCATTAATCCTGACCAATTGCTTTTCAGCAGGAATTCTCAGATATATTTTGAGCCACGAACACAAACCAATCAATTCTATTGAAGAGTTAATTAAATCGAATTTGACTGTCATTAATAATAACGATTCGTGGATGTGGTGGCAGTACCATAATAAAGTTACTTATAATACACCTTTGGATAAAAATCTTCAACAAATTGAACATAAAATGAAGTTCGTCTTCAACGATGGCCAATTTGACAAGGTCAATATATTGATGATTATCATATAATTATGCTCTGACTCAAACTTATATCCCAAAATTTAGAAAGTAATCGAGGAAATAATTGATGGAAAAGCAGTTCTGGTCTCAGAGTATTCTTCTGTTTTAAGAATAAAATACATGAATTCGGAATTTGATTTGGGAATTGGAGAACATAAATACTATTACTCTTTAATTGGGTTTTCAATTAATAAAATTCATACGAAAACCAGGAGAATACTATTCGAAATGTGAGCATGTCCAGTTTATATTCAGTCTTTTTTCGGTTTAAGATAATTTGTGGTACAGATCATATGTTGATGTTTCTTTCTCTTAAACCCAACATTATTTTAAACCGAGAATAGATTTACTCAAGTAATCATTTTTGTAATTTTTCAGAACCAGAATTATGGTGGAAACGGGTCTCAACATAAGAACTCAATTAAAAGAATTATTCATTTTCCAAATAATTGCCATTAAATTGGAAGCCAATAATAATCGAGTAAAAGATGATCAAAAAGAGCACAATTTGAAGATTATTGGAATCGATTTCATTAAGAGTCTTTTCATTTTAATAACGACATGCTTTGCAATAAGCATTGTATCCGCTTTTATCGAAACAATTAACCACCATTTTAAAAGTCAACTATCAAGTTTATTCTACAATCAAATCATAAATGTCAAGTCAATTTTTCATGGCTTAAACGTAAAACTTCATAATTTATTTATTGAGCAGCACTGACTCTTTTGACATTGAACCATATTCTTATCTAATTTAGCTTATCTATTAGAATTTAAAACATAGTAACTAGTTTCAATATTTAATCTAATTTTGTGCATTCAAATGGAGACTAATAGGAAAAGAATCAAATGTAAGGCCGCCGTCGCCTACGGCCCGAATCAGCCGCTAGTAATCGAAGATGTTTTTGTTGATCCGCCGAAAAGCGGAGAAATCAGAGTTAAAATTATCGGAAGTGGTATTTGTCGATCAGATCTTCATATTATGTACACCAATATATCAGAAGATTTTGTATTTCCATTGATTATGGGTCACGAAGGCGCAGGAATTGTAGAGAGTGTTGGTCCTGATGTCAATAATATCAATGTCGGCGATCATGTGATTCCACTCTGGATTCCCAATTGCACGGAATGTGATTTATGCGCTGACAGCAGAACCAACTTCTGTCGCACAGGTATTTACAAATAGTGGTTTCGAGTTGATTCATATTTCTGCTTCAGGAACTCAGGAAACCATGAATGTAATGCCTGACGGCACCACTAGGTTCTGGACATTAGATGAAAAGCCAATTTACAAGTCAATAGGTTGTGGCGCTTTCAGTCAATATACAGTTATGCCAAAGGAGTCCATTGTTGTCATAGACAAGAAGGCAGAGCTCGAAAAAGTGTGTCTGATTGGATGCTGTGTTGTCACCGGTTTCGGTAATGTTCTCAATGTGGCCAAAGTCGAAAAGGACTCCAATGTGGCCGTCTTCGGGTTAGGAGCTATTGGTTTGGCTGCTATTATGGCTGCTAAGGAAATCGGCGCCAAAAGAATAATCGGAGTCGACATCAATGATGAAAAGTTGGAAATGGCAAAGAAGTTTGGATGCAATGAATTTGTAAATCCAAATAAATTACCCGAACCCTTTGAAAGCGTTGAGCAGTTGTTCCAATCCTATGGGGGACTCGACTATACTTTTGAATGCATTGGTAATGTAAAAGTCATTAAATCTGCTTTCGAGTCATTGAACCGATGGGGACTCTGTGTTGTTGTAGGTCTTCCCCCAAAAGGTTTGTCATTGTATTTGCTATAGTTTACTGAAAAATTAGTTCAATATTTAAGGCACAAACGTTTCAATCAATCCGTGGCTTTTACTCACTGGTCAGAGGCTGACCGGCAGTTTCTTTGGAGGATTCAAACCCAGGAAAGGCATTGAATACTTGATCCAAAGATATTTGAACGGAAGCTTAGATTTGGAGCATTTCATAACACATAGAATCAAATTAAAAGATATTAACCAAGGTTTCGATTTAATGAGAAGCGGATCCACTGTTAGGACAGTCATAGAGTTTGACAGATAGAGCTTAAAGCACAACCAAACTATTGATAATATGCCCTACATTTAACAAGATAAATTGATTCAGGTTGATTTAATAATTATTTTATTTATTTCACAAACAAAATGTCAATTAATTCATTTTACAATATAACACATAAAAATTTCAATCAAGATTAAATTAATGCAAAGTCTTACTTGTCTTTTAGTATATATAAATTTAAATTAAAACTTATCCTGCATCTGCACATCTTAATCAAATCGGTTCTACCGATAATGACAGAACACGTGTTTTCGGGAAGTACTTTTGGCCAGGCACTGACGAAGGGTAGGAAGTACCTCCCGAAAACACATGTGTTCTACCATTATCGGTAGAACCGATTTGATTGAGATGTGCAAATGCAGGATAAGTTTTGCTTTTAATTTAAATTGTTCTACACATCTACCAAGTTTTCATTCAATTTATATAAATTGTGATCAAAATAAATGAAAATAATTTGAAAGTCAATCAATTTTTAGTTGTTATCAAAGAGTTGTTTCATTTGATTCAAAGTAATGAAAGCGTGTTCTGATGTTTCGGCCAACTGTAGGGCATCGGAAGGCTTGGTTTGAGTGTCGCCCGAATACAGATAATAAATACGTTCTTCTATTGTATTCTTCACAATAAATCTGTGGACAAATGTTGGTCTAAAGAGAAATAATTTTGATAATTAATAAAATAATATCTCGAATGTAAGATAACATACTTTGTTTGTCCGATTCTGTGGACCCGACCGACAGCCTGTTGTTCATTAGCTCTGTTTAAAGTGGGCTCAACCAGAATCACATGAGTGGCTTCAATAAGATTGAGGCCTTTGGCGCCCAAATCCATTGCCATCAGTAATGCTTTTATGTCTTTGTTTTGCTTAAAGCCATCGATATTTTCACTGAATTTTGTCGAATGTTTGATAAAAATGTGTTTTATTTGGTTTTCGAGTAAAGCATTAGAAATAAGTTGCAAGACATCAGTCCAGGTTGAGAATACTAGCGTTTTGGCGGTCGGATCGCCAGACATTATAGTCATTAGACATCTGACCACTTCTTCTATTTTGGTGGACCAGCTTCCCTTAACTTCAGTGGCGTTCAGGACCTCACTGTCATCGGTTGAATTGACATAAAGTAGTGCCGACACCGGACATAACTCTCGACAGAGAGCGCATTGAATGGTTACACCGTTTCCAGTATTTCGCGAATAACCACTTATTAAAATATCGAGACATTTGACACACACACTGTGCCCGCACTGGAAAACAGACCAGTGATCTCCCATCGAGAACTGACAGATAGGACACAGTTCTAAATTACGTCCGCCCTTTCGAGAGGAGTCATCTTTAGCTAAATTATTCAAATAATACAAATGCGATAACTTCTTCGCCAAAGCGTTTTTGGCGATCACTTCATCCGATTTAAGAGTCTCTAAATGAACGGACAACTCATAAGGTTCTAGAATGTATGTGACAGTCTCTTCAGGTTTGGGCTCATCCTTATAGCGAAGTCTGAGTCTTATTGTGGCCATATTTAGCTCATCTATTTGTGATACAAAGTCAAACGTCTCCATCCAAACGGTTCTTAAGCCTCTAAACTCTTTTTTGAGACTTTCAAATAGTTTAATATGATTTTTGGCGTCTTCTAAAACCTGTTGATGCAAATCGATAGCGCCATTGGCTTTGTTTCGGAACACCTGATTGATTACTTTCAAACTCTGTTCTGTTTCACTGTCGCCCCAATTGCCGCGTCTTTGCTGTTAATCATTGATTAAAACAATTAAACAATTGTTAACAACAGAAAACTACAGACCTTTTCCATGAGGGCACTGGACTTGCAGGCAGACTCTTCTACCTTTTCTTCGGCGCTGAAGTAATAGAGTTTCATCTCATAGTTATTAAACATTTCATGGATGAGACAATATTTACATTTGGCCACACAATCAGCTCTATTACCCTCTTTGTCGCGAATAGGTCTCAGGTGACAATCAATTGCCTCATTTAACTCTGTTTGTGATGGCTTTGGACTCAATTTCTTAATTGTCTTTTTAAGAATACTTCGCGATTGATGTAATTCTCGCAAACATTTGTCCAAAACATATATAAGACCCGAGCCTTCTCTGAATTTCGTCGAAATGGAGACAAACTTCGAGAGCTGTTCCTCACCTAATGTTCCTCTAAGACTGTGCTGTTCTAACGCTTCCTTAACGCGATTAATTAAGTTATATTCGCCGTCATTGCTCCTGAGGAAAGTGATGGCTATCTTCCACCAGGGATTTTCATTGGATAAGTTGAACGACTAATAAATTAGAATAATTAGAAAATCCCTAAAATCTTTTTTACGGTAAATTACTTTTTCTGTTTCCTCGACGTTTTCGATTAATGGCCCCAATTGTTGAGTCACTTCGGTTATAGCAGCCGTCCCTTTGGCCAAATACTCGTTATGTATTTGCAAGGATTCGTACTTCAGATACTCATCACGAAGAGTACGCCCGAACTCTAAGCTCAAAGATATCGATGTCGTCGACTGAAAATAATTTAAATGATAATCCATTCAAACCAAAGATTTTGGAAAATATATTACTTTTTCTTCATTTTCTTTATTATAGTATTGATTTGAATCTTTGTCTTTTTGTTTGACTCCACATTTCTCAAGAACTTCGGCTAAATTATGCAAAGTGTGGTATTGTTGGAGTTTGTCTGTCCTGAACAGGTCTTTCGCCTTATAGTTCTCAATAGATTTTAATGCTTTTCGGTAGAAATCAATGGCTTTTTCCAAGTCTTCCTATCAATACATACAAAACAATTGAAATATTTATAAACAAAAGGAAATTAATAAAAATATACTTTAATTATATGAATGGCTGCGATTCCATTGAAGGAAGAGATGATCTTTCGGTGTTCTTCTTCGCACTCGTATTGAGTGTTCTTGATCATAGTTTTCAACAACTCATCCATTGTTAATGTTTTCTTAGAGATGGGCAGAAACTTTCCACGAACTGCTTGTGGATGACAACAAGCCTTTGATGACAAACACAGTTACCATTAATTATCAGAATATGATTGAAAACAATTGAAGCAATACTTGTCTCAAACTCAAGAGAGGAGTCATTACAATGTTTGCAGTCTTTCTGTCGAGTTCTTTGAGTCTGATATTCAAATCAGAGAATTTGAGCATTTTTTCGTTGAACTTTCGCTGACATTCTGAGTGTTGTCTCAAATAAAAGTGCTGTTCGACGGGAAAGAATTTCAGAGTTTTCATAGATGATGTCTGAATAGGTATTCCCAACTGTTCCCACACATCTTTCTTTGATGTTCGCCAAAAGCAATGACTCAGTGCTGTGACCATTGGTTCGGAATTGCCTGAAATCAGTGAAACTTATAGAATATGATTGATGTGAGTGAAGGACTGACCCCAAGCGTAGGGCCAAAAAAGCATTGATTGCCAGTAAAGCCTCTCATGGAAAGGCTCTTCACCAATAAAATATAGTAAACCGTAGATATCGTTAATTGATTTTTGAATGGGTGTGCCGGTTATACACCAACGGTGCTTGCCACGGAGAGTGTGCGCCATTTGTGCTGTTTTGGCTGAAGCTGTCTCCACCATTTGCGCCTCATCCAGACATATGCGCCACCAGTTGATGGCTGTCAGTGGCGACGGCGTTGAGTTGAATCTCTTCGGATAACGGAACCGATTCGAGTGATGCAGATCCACAAAATCAATTTCAGAGCGAAATGTCTCGTAAGTGGTCAGCACTATGTCATTGTCGGCCAAATCAAAGGGTTGAATATAACCTTTGGAAGACTTGACCCCTTCATAAACATAAATACTAAGTCCGGAGCAATCGATATGTTTAGTGATTTCATCGGCCCACTGATGGTTAATAGAACGGGGACTGACTATTAGTGTTGCTCTCGACTCGACCGGACTCATGCCTTCTTTGACCCAACAGTGACCACAAAAGTAAGGCTGGTTTTTGGTGGTGTCATAATTGACACATTCTGAGTGCTGATAGGAGCCACAGCCGCGACACTGCACTATCAGACCTAATTGGGCTTTCTTTTTCTTTCGGACACTCTTTTTCAGACTCTTCCTCTCCACCATTTTGACTAAGCGTTTGTTGCCAACCACTCTATGGATGGCCATTCTTCTAACATTTTGTTCAGCAATCAGTCGTTGCACCTCTTCGTTTTCGAACTCGTCTTCGACAGTGTTGTCGCTATCGATGTCAGTGTGATCTTCTTCTCTTTCAGTCGAGTCATTTTTGTGGTACGTGTTAGTAAAGACGGCATTCCTGCGCTTATATCGTCTGACGTCAGATATCTCTCCACAAACGCAGGCAAAACACTCGTCTGAATGACATTTATTTTTAAAATAAAAATAATATTCTGTAAAAGATTTTTGACAAACCGTCGTAATTGTGATCAAAGCTATTGTCGACTCTGTAATCGTCTTCAATGGAATAATGGTTGGATGGCTTGGGATTGGCCAGAATACAAGATAGAACTTCAATAGTCTTTCCTAAACCCATCTCATCGGCTAATATTCCGCTCTGGGATAAGCCATAAATAAAATTAATGGGGAAACTCTTGTCGTCAATGAAATGACCCAAATATTTGTTATATTGAATTGACTTTCCATCCAATGTCTCGATTTGTTCATAAATTACTTGATGACCACCGATACTGTCAATCCGTTCTCTTTGAAGCATCCATTGGACCTGGATTATATTTAAAAAGTAGTCGATTATTTGATTCCGATTCAGTTAAAGGTTACTCACGGCTTCAATTTGATAGGAACGAAGTATTGGGTAAAGGGCCGGGTGTTGGACATCAATATTTGGAATGTTGTGCTTATTGTCCATATGTTTGGCCTTAATTTTCGAATACAATTCTTCAACGTTTTCATTGGAAATATCTTTTTGAACAGAATTAAGAGTTAACTATTATTCAGTATAAGGAATATATGGCTGATTAGTTCCACAAATTGATAATTGTTACCATTGTTTGGTGGCTCCTCTGGTAGCGCAAAGTCATAGAAGTAGTTCATTAAATACAACATTTGGTTATTGGGTTTGAATGGCTGCGAATGAAAAGACAACTCTTTGATGCCATTCTTATGCAGCCATACATCTATCGAAAGACTATTTTCATTCAATACAAGAGTTGTCGTCAAATAAGTTTGTGAATAATTAAGAGATTCGACAAAATCGAAACCAATTGGTTTGTGGACACTATTAGACTGGAAGTCGACTGCAAAGTGTTTTCCAGTTTTGGTTTCGTTGCAGTCATAATAGAGGACAGGTGTGAACGGCCGGCTCTTCACATAAATATATAAACTTTGATTGTTTATTGAATTGATATCAAATCGTCTGTCATTTTGATTATCGGCGAGAAATGTCACCGAAAAAGTACCCAAAAGACAGTGACAAGAATCGGAAATCGGCTGCTCTTGGCCTAAGAAATTGCAAAAATTAGACATACATTGAATCAAAAGAATTAGATCTGAATCTGACTTTCGTTCACACATTTGATGGTTAGATAAAAGTTGGCTTCACTTAAGAACTCTTCAAACTGTGAATCGACGACAAATTCATAAACTTTTTTCTTGGAATTCCTCTTTCGTTTGGCGGGAGTTGGTCTACAAGAAGTTTGTGGTTCTGTGTCATCTATAAGACTGTTTTCGGTGTTTTCGGGCACCCGTTTAGCGGTCGGAACCGACTTTATTCGGGGCATTAATTAGCCGAAGATAGCGGTTCTGTCATTTGATTCGCATTTCAAACGTTACTTCAAATGTTTTGTTTTGTCTCTGATGTCAGACCTTTAAAGAGCACGTGATCTGAATCAACAATAATAACGCTTCAACTGATGGCGCCATCATTTGGATAATATCAATGAATAGATCTCTACTAATTGGAACATGATCAAAGTAGCCATGATATGCCAGATTTTAATCTAATGTGTCTTAATTAACCGCATTAGACCAGGAAATTATTTTCATGATTAATGAATTCAGGAAGTGCTAAAATTAGCTTGCTATTGCTTGCTCCTTAAGATGGAATAATGGAAATAATTTGAAATAAATAATAGTTTAGCTCATTTAAAATGGATTATGCAGATATATAAAGACAATGTCAATCGATCAGAGCTAATCTCATCGTATATCAATTATTATCTATGAGACAGCACAAATCAGTTTCTAGTTTTCTCACAATTTATTCTAATTAAAGAACAAATGTTTTCATAATAAGAATTTATTATCTTGGGAAAATGCTATGTATGTAATATATAATAGAGCCTTCATTCTGAATAGAATAATGATTGTATTGAAAATTCAAATCACAACCTGCAAGTGATTACCACTTATTTGCTTATTTAATAATTTATTCGTTCATTTCATACATATTGGGATTAAAAGTTTCAATGATTTGCAGTAAAATACGAGTCCGGCTTTCTTTTCAATACTCGGAGTCACGAAAACATTATACAACTTTTGAATAACTTCATGATATTTGCCTTCACTTAAATTGAAGTGAAATTGAAATCATTTTTCAAACTGTCTTTGAATTTCATAATTCAATACAAAATCTAATTAAAAATAATTTATTTCAAACATATTTTCAACGAAAACCTAACGATTGCGAGTCAATTGTTAACCGAATCATAAATTATTAGAAATCATGAAATACTTAAACAATAAAACAATTAAAGAAATGTTCGTTAAACAAATATCCAGTAAATGAAAATCCTTGACTTCTAGAAAGAAAAAATTTCATTTGTAACTCCTACATAACGAATGACATTTTAAAAATAGCCTTGCTACATAGCTCCAACTGGTAGTGGGTCACAACTGGCAATGGAGTTATTTTCAACTATCATTTTTCAGATAAAAAAATATTAATTATTATTAAGTTTGGGAAAAAATCTGTCGACAACTCATTATGAGTTTTCTGGAATGAAATGCATCGATAATTGCAAGAGTATTTCAAATTATGTGAATTGAGAGTAATGTTCTGATGAAAATATAATGAAAAATATGAAACATTATTCAAAAAAAAGTGTGTTTCCATACAAATCACTGTCAGAGACTGCGGGACAGTTGTCCTGAACTTAATTTAACCCATTCTTTTCAAAATGTTTGAAAATCATTATTTTTTAAAATACTTATTATTTTAGTCTAGTAAACAGTTGATTGTGAAATGTTTAGCACCAATTCAACAGTCCTTTAGCCACCCCTTTAATCTCCGGTCTTTTCTTATGTTAAGAATCACTTCATTTCTTTTTGGAAATTATTGTTCAATTTATTGTTCATATTATGAAGGAATTAATCCAAGTCTTCAACTTCCTTGTCCTCCACTCCCAATGGGAATACCATTAAAAATATAAAAAAAGATTCAATCTTTAAATACTGTCTCTATTCATAACTGAATGCTTAAACATTACTACTTATTGCTTGAATTGTAAAATAATCAAAACCGGATTCAAAAAGAAATGATTTAACAGTTTATTCGTTATTCAACATTAAAATTTATTCACAATTTTTTCGGGTTTTAATTCACAGGAAATTTACATCATTTCAATTTAGCCTAGAATTCAGACCAAACGATTCGAGACACAATTATTTTAATAACATTTTATGAAAAATTCAAATTTAATTGAAAAGTAATTGAATTTAAGCCTAGAATCTCCTGAATCGAATGTGACATAAAATAGTGATTTTTACATCAAATTGAAGAATAAAATACTCATTAAATGTTAGTAAAGTAGAGGAAAGTTATTCTGTTCTTCGAAACAATGGATAAACAAAATTTGTATTCAACTGTTTTATGTCAGGATTTAAACTTTCTGTGGGCTTCAGGAAAATAATGGACAGAAATTTGAATACAATTGTCTGATTCAATAGGGAAAGAGATGGCTGTGATTTTGTTTCATTTTATTGTTATGGACTAATGTTCTCAATTGGTTTTTGAGCGTAAATCTGGTGTCATATCCATTGCTATTCAATTCCTTTTCGGACTTCTGTAGGCTTTCGTCCGAATGGTTGCCCGAATTGATGCCATCGTCGTCGTCGGATGTGCTCAAGTCGTGCAGAGGAGTCCAGCAATGGTTGGACTTATGATTTGCTATTGGCTTCAAATTGAATAAGTCTTCAGATAATATTATTCGTTCGCGACGTATATCAGATAATTGTTCCTTCTTTAATGGCGGTAATTGTGGCCGAATTATGACCTAATTATCGGGAAATATTATTTACATAAAATGCTTGTTTAATCAATTTTTTGTTGTTGTAATTCAGGAAACAATTAAATAGAATAAATCATTTGTTGTAATCTTAAACCGTAATTATGTATAAAGTTTTTAAAATGTAATTTGGTTTTCATTCAGTTGTAAGATATGAATGAATGAGAAGTTTTGAAAGTGAAAACCAATTTGTTTCAAACGTTTAAAATGCTGTACTTTTTCAATTATTTTTAATGCCTGGATAATAATGAGCACTAAAATATGCCAAAATTGCACACAAATTGGAGTAAAACCTCTTTTTAAGGACATATTAAGTGAAAAATAGATATATCAGGAAATTATGTGAAACTATGAGAAAATTTCTTTTAATGTTTTATATTAAGAGTTTTATTTTCAGCTATAATTTGCAAAAATTTTAGTTGTTTTTCAATGTCTAGTCATGAAATGAATTCGTGAAAACAAAAGTTTGCGAAAATGTTAACACTAATCGATTTCTTGCACATTATTTTAATAATTAACTGAACTTTTAATGAACTTTGGGGGGGGGGTAGGCAGATAAGGAGAAGGAGTTTAATTATACCTTGATCTCTTCCTCCTCGTCTTCATCGGAATAGTTGGCACTATCGCTAACATTAGTCCGAATGGACTTACAGTTGGCACTCGAAATATCAAATTCGTATTCAAAGTTGAGTAATGGGGGCGGAGGTGGAGGCGATGAAGCGGTGTGCTGTCGGACATTGAACGGCTTCGACGGTCTGATAATATCATCGTTTGTCAAGTGATGAACTCGAGTACCGTTTGTATTGTATGAGTCCGTATCACTCCAGGGAAGTATTGCACGCTTTGTATTCACATTGCATTTATTTTTACTTTGTTTGTCTGTCAAAACAAATTCAGTTTAAAATTTATTTTATTTAACAAAGTTTATAATCTTTTCATTTGTAAGGTTATCTAAAGTTTAATTTTTTAATAAGACTTATTCAATGATTTTAATTGGAAAAGAAATCATTAAAACTATTATTCAAATCTTTTGGCCTTTTTTTTGCTATTCAGAGATTTAATCAGAAGGACTTATATGGACTCAGAAATAAATTTATTGATCTGAAAATAATTGAATGAAATGAATCGACTTATTCTTCATCTCTTCATTTCAATCAAAATTAAAATGCACTCAATTTGGAGATTTTGGAAATATTCAATTCAAAGCCATTTATTCAAAGCTTAGGCGTTGTTTGAAATAGTTTTCAATCGAATAACAATTTGTCAAAAAAAGGTTTCTAACTATTCAATGAAATTTCAAAACTAGATGTAAAAGAAATAGTTTTTACTTAAAAAGTTTTAATGGTATTATTCAATGCAATTACCAGACTATAGAACAGCTTAAAAACTCTTTAAAAAATTATTGGTTCAACAGATTTTTTTAATGGAAATTCATTTTTTCACTAATTGGAGTAAATGTTTGTAAAACTAAAAGGTCACTGATCAAAACACTGATTTTAAGAGTAACTGCAGACAGTCTGTATTAGTTACTCAAGGAATTAGTTTCAAGGAATACAAGTGATTGAATTTCAATGAATTGATGGCCTATTTCGGGTCACTTTTAAAGCATTACCGCTATATTTACTGTTAAATATGATTTATGTCTCAGCCTTTAAAGAAATTCTTTGAATCTATGAAAAACATGTAAACCATTAAAAATGAATTCAATTTGGAAAAAATCAACACTCAGACTATAGGATACCATATATTCATGAGATCTAATAATTTGTTATTTTTGCTATTTATAGACACATTAAGTGAGATCCCAATCGATAAATAGTCTAGCACTCAGTCAAGAAAATTGATTAAAATATTTTCCGACTCATCATAAATGTTGACCTCGAACTTCGACCTAGAAAACTTGTTTAAACCTTATTAGACATGTAGTCCCATTAGATAAATATCTGGGTCTTTAAGTAAGAAAAGTTTGTTTTCAGGCGAAAAAAATCAAAAGTCTTTTTTATAAATACAGAAACTGAATAATAGTTATTAGGATTGGAAATCTTTCAGACAATTAAACGGATAACTATTCATCAGAAATAAAATCTTATTTTGGGTGAAAATCTAAGATAAACCGAGAAATTAGTTCAAAAACAAAAAGCATTGAATAAAACGCCTCTGACTTCAAGACTTTGTTGTTTTTAAAAACAATTTAATTTTTCTCCATTAAAATTAGGCCATAAGTAGAGCCAAAAATACTTCGAAAAATAGACATTTTTTCAACAAAAAAATTATTGAAATATTTTTGTGAGAAATTTCTTAAAATAATCTGAAAAATTAATGTCAATTAAATACCGTTTTGTTGAATATTTTGCTTATTGAAGAAATAACTGGATTTCTGTTCGTTGAGACCAGCCGTCGGTGTATTTCTCCTTAGGATAAAGTTGTCGTCAAACGCTGGGGGGAGGGCCGGACTGTCGACGCTCTTAATATTATTATTTCTGACTTTTCTATCCGAATAGAACTCATCCGACTTATGAAAGTCTAGTTCATCGAAGTATTTATAATTACAATTATTATTATTATTTTGAAGTTCAGGAAACAAGTCGTGAGAATTGATTGAATTTAATTCTCTATAGAATGGATTGTCACTGATTTTTATGAAATCCCTGTTGTAATTGTTCTCCCGATTACTCAGTTCTCGATTGAGTTTTTCAATAGATTTTGTTTTGCTTTGCTTTTCAATCGGAATCATATCTGATTTGGTCTTAATCTTGATATCTGATTCATAGTTAGAAGATGAGGAACGTCTCAGTTTGCGATAGTCCTGATTGCAGTCACTTTTCATAATTGCATTATTGGCTAATCAAGGATTTAATAAAAAATTGTTATTTTGCGTAATAATAACTAGGATATTTTTTATAGTTATAATTTAAAATAAATTTGAAAGGCCAAATAAAAACCAAAATTAATCGATGAAAAATTCAAATTAGAAGATAAAAAAATAATTGTCCTTTCGTAACCCTATTCTTTTGAAACTGCATCAATTTAAAATTTAAAATTTCCCCAATACTTTTGATTTTTCTAGATAATTATCATGTAATTAATCAAATTATATGTCTATAAGAGTAAAATAAATTCTTTTTTGCTTTCATTGTTTGATTGAAAGTTATAAATATTAATCAATAGTTTGGAGCAATCGTTTTAATTAATATTCAATGGAAAGCTTTTATTCATATTTTAGGGCAAAATAATGAGTATTCAGATAAGAATCAGTTCTAATATTAAAATAAAAACTATAATTACGTCAAACAATCTGAACTAATCACTGAAATAGTGGACAAAAATAGAGTTTTATTACTCATTAAAAATGGTTTTTGTGTGTGAAAACAGCCCGCAAAATATAGATAAGGCTGGCATGATAAAAACAGGCACATAAAAAACCTCTTGCAAAGAATATTTTGTTCGACATTTGAGGCTAAAAATATTCGGGTTTGAAAAAAGCATCGATTGATAAGAACTTAATGACAAATATGTCGTCCCTTTTGCAGACATAAATGGGTTAAACTAAAGATTCACATGAAGTCAGCAAAAAAGAAGATAAAAATTTATTTAAATCGAATTTTGAAAAAGAAAAATAAAAACGAGAAATAAGAGCCCAAGTGATAGAAGTGGTGAGCCTTTCAGCGATTTTCAAATTAAATTTTGATTTTCTGTTTTCTATACCTTCAAAGTTTGTATACTTGGAGTCGAAAATCAAATTTCGTGACTGATATCGCGATGGCATAATGTGATTAGCACCGGTACTATTTGTTTGGCCGCCACTACCACTACCCGGATCTTTATGGCCGATCTGATGTGGTGCTAGTTTGAGTCGAGGTATAATCAAAAATTTTGACGACTCATCACTAGATATTTTATTATTATTATTACTATTATTGCTTGAATTGTAAGACTTTTCGCTTAATTTTCTGGTCAAACCATTCTTATTGATATCTAAATTATTGTGTTCACTGTTGCCATTGTTGGCACCACTGCTACCAGTGCTGGAGCTACTGCTGCCAATGAACTGCTGTTTCGCACTCTTCTTATGGCTGTCCGTTAAATTAGAGTTGTTATCGTAATTGGTATGCGTGCCAATCGACAAGTCTGGTGTCGAACCAGTGTTGTGTTGAGGGGGTGGTGGGGCCTTATACTTAGCCCTTTGGATTTTAGCCGCCACACCATTGCTGGCACTGCTCTTTCGGAGGCCATTGAATTCTTTTCTTTTGTTATTCTCGTCATAATTACTACTCTCTGACTGATTGCTATCATTACTACTATTATCTGCGGTCAAATCGGTCTCACTTTTAGAGCGCCGGGAGTTTAGTATGGCTTTTAGTTCGTCGGCGATTGGACTCTTCGTGTTATTTGTCAGCGAAGGCTGTCATACAAATGGGAAGAAATAAAAACCAGAAATTAGACGAAAAAATTAACGAAACATTTGTTTTTTATGCAAATTTTCTTCTTTTTCTTTGAACACAGGTTTTGTTATATTAAAACAAGTCATTGTTTGTTAGCAAAAACAGCAGTTTCTTTGAAATATTACAGAATATAACGATCAAAATCATGATTTTTTCAAACAAAAAAAGCCATAAATTTAATAATCTGTAAGTTTTTTCATTACTAATTTAATAGTTGTCTTCACTCATCAATAATTAATGCTTTGCTTAATCTTTTTAGATATAATTAATTTTGTTTCGCCAAACAGTTCTGTTTCCGCATTCAGTTATATAATTAAAAACTGGAGTCAAATGCAAATCATTTTTATGCAATCCTTCATTTTGCAACATTTTTTCATATATTCAATAAATTATTAAGTTTAATATCTAGTTATAAACGTATTTATATTTCCGACTTTGTAGTCGACAAAAGACTAAAATGTATTATTTGAAAGTCTACTTTGGTTTCTTATTATGATCTCATTATAATTTGAATTATTTTTTGCTGGAATTTAATAATATGTTAACATTGAAATAATGAATGCATTTTATTCTTCTTATTTAATATCCAAATTCAGACAATTCAATGTCAGGACAGACATAATGGACTGAATAGCAGAGAGAATGAAAAGAATATTACTTTATGTAGAGTTTTAACACAAATACCACTTCAGATTAAGACTGAAATCATTAAATTTGTAGTGAAATTTTTCAATGAGATTTTTGATAGTCTTGTTATGGTTTAAGTTTATTAAAAAAAACTTGTTTCAGATTTCTATCTCTTTATCAGATTTTTATAAGTGTTTTGAATACAATTAAGTCTATGATCTGCTCTAATTGTATGCAAAGTACTATCCGTTTATTAACAAAAAGAGTTTCTTTTCTATATTTTATGAATTTTAAGCAAGTTTTTAATAAATTCTTAGCAAACAATCTATTTTTGAACAAAAAAATTCGGTTTCTATCTTAATTACAGATGAAATCAATTAAATGCAGAATTAATTACTGATTAGAAACGCAGAATTGGTACAAAAATTTAGGATAAAAGCAAAAAATGTTGTTTTATTGAATAAGTCGAACACAAATAAATAAATAAAATAAACTCTTAATTAAGTAAAAGAAAAAATTTCATTACTAATTGATTATTCGAGTTCTGATTGATCAGAAAACTAGAGAATAGATCCATAAAAAAATAAGAATTAATTTCTTTATTACTCCTTATTTACTATTTCAATAGCTATAGACTTAATAAGTGTTTAAATGCATTGAAAGAGCAATTTTATGTCAACCTATTTATTCATATCTGAAATCGTGTTCAACTGAATTGCACTTCTGTTCTGTTCATAACTTCTCAGAGGAATTCACATTCAATTTACATAAGAACTCATAAAATAAAGGATTTAGTTCTCTAACTGAATATTTAATAGATTTTTGACATATTTTCATATCAGAACTAAGCATAAAATACTTCATAAAATATCGACAAACAATAAAATTTATTTAACAGAATATTAAATAAACCTCTTTTCAAGTCATAACTGATGATCTCAGAGCGATATAACACTCATTGATCTCAATAGAGAACCGCTTTTTCAACAGATTTTATTGATATTTCAAAGGTTTGGTATTTCATTGAAAATCTTATTTTTCTCTCCAATTGAACTGTTTTTTGTTTGGTTTGAAACTTGAATTTTTCCCTTTGATTTGTTTTGCTTTTCATTAAAGGGCTCCAAAGTCTCAAATGAAAAGTCAATCGTTTTTCAAGTAAAAAAGACAATTAAAACCCTGATATACGAAAACTATTCAACAGAGAAGTCTATCGATTGAATTGTTTTCTCTTTTCTTTTGTATTTTGATTAGAGAAATAATGGAAAAAGAAATCAAATGAGGAAATGATAATTGAAGTCAAAAGCTTAATGTCATTGTATTTTCTGCGACTCTCGCCGTTAAGACCATTAAATCTGAAGTTTTTTGACATTTTCTCACTTTTGTTGAGTTTCTCTTACATTTCATAACATTTGAAAAAAATTTCAATTTCAAACTCATATGAAATTGTTGTTTACTTTATAATGACCAAGGGAAAGAATTCAATTTCAAGCAAAAAATTCGCTCAATTAGAAAATAAATTTAAAATTTCACATTAAAACTCATTTAATGGTCTGACTTTTTCAGTTAATTTGCTGGAGTGTAGACATATATGAAAAGAGATGTGAGAAAAATTGTTATTAAAATTAATATTTTCCACGAATGAGTTCAAAAACTTATTAAACATCACATCAAACGAGAAAAGAATAATTCATTTAAGAAAATATTCATTTTGTCTGTAATACAGAAGCCTTTAATTTGACCTAAAATTCAATTCAAAGCCAATTCACTCATTCATACATTTTAATTGTGACGAACAGCAAAGGAAAGGTAGAAAAAACTCATTAATCAAAGACTTACTTTAGTAAATTCTAATCCCCTGATTGTGCCCTTTGCGGCCAATATCTGTCCATTTTCAGTGGGCCGGAGCGCCTGATGAAACGAGTGCGATCTGGGAAGAGGCGGTAATTGCATACCTGGAGGTCTCGAATATTTACTGTTAATCTTATTATTATTGTCATTACTATTATTATTATTAGATCTGAGTATCGCTGTCTTGAAATTGCATCTATTGTTGTCTTCAGTGATTCCCAGCACTGAATGCGGTCTTTTAGAATCCTTATGATTATGGCTCGGATTCGTGACAAAAGTCTTACTGAATCCACCACTTGAATGGTTACCCATTTTTTTCTCGTTGGCTTTGGATGCGCACAGTCTTAATATTTATATTTATTCCACTCTATTATTCTCCTTAGAATTAAATAAACAATGAACTATTTATATGATATGATTCACTTATTTCAATATTAAATATGAAAATTATTAGTTTCCAAATGTTTTCTTTTCAAGTCTTCTCAGGTCTTCTTTAATGACACAAAAAATTGTTTGCTTTTCAGTTCCTCTTAATAACTGTAGTCTGGGATCGAGTTTTCCGTCTCTCGTTATTTAACTGATTGTAAGCTTCTTATATGATTTGTTTGATTTACTGTATATTATTGTCTTCTCAAATATTATTATTATTATTAGTTATTATTTGGGAAATATTTTCCCAGAAAATTATGAATATTGGAGTTAATAGTGTTTGTTATCGTTTCAAATGAGTTGTCACACAATTTAATAGTTGAGATCTTTTATCTGTTTTCTCAATAACTATTATTATCGCATATTTATTGGTAAAAAAATTTAAAAATCCATTTTTTTTGGATTTGTTTAAACAATTTCTGGGTTTTAAACAGATATTTATGTGAGAAGTAGGAAAATATTATTCAATAATATTTATTTCAATCGTTGACACAATTATTATGCATTCAAATGAACTCAAAAATAAAGATGAGTTTTAAATATAAAGTTGTCCAACAATTTCACGATTTTGCTAAACATTAAAAGAAGAATTAGCTTATTTATTGAATTCACAAGATTCAATGCCCAGGGACTTGTGAATAATTCAGGACATTCACAACCAATGATTTATTAATAGGCACTGAAGTGCTCTTCAAAATTAAGAGCATTAATGCCAATCCGTGAAGTCATTAATTAGAGATTTCTGTTTCAGATGTTGAGCCAAATGTAACTCACGATTGAAAAGTTCTTTCGATCAAAATTTTTGTTGTGTTCAGACTTAAAAATTTAAAACAAATAGATTTTTTCACAAATCAATCAATCAATTGGTAGTCAGTAAACAGAACATAAAATTTATGTTAATATCTGTCAGTTATAACAGAAAAAACTTTTTCGGTCACGAAATTAGTTTTTTGCAATTAAAAGTCAGTCTTCTCTTCACATAATTTATTCGCGAAAAAAAATCCGAACCCAAATGTCAACAGAAATTAGAATTTTTTCCTTCGCTAGGAATTTGAAAAATATAACTCAATTTGATAGCTAATTTATTTCTGGTCACACTTGAATTCAATGCAAAGACATTCGAGGTGATAGCACAGGTATAACTTGACTCCAGGTCTGTGTTGGAAAAGCAAACAACGAAAAAATGGTATTAAAATTAAGGTAAAACAAAAAATGTATTAAAAAGCGGTAATCAAACTCTGATGTAAGTCTTTCAACTTAAGTGTGTTGTTAGAAAAAAGTTGCAACCTGTAAAATACAGTGTAAATCATAAAAAGAGCTTAAAATGCTAATTCATTCAAACTGAAGGTCTCTTTTTTCTGGTAAACATTGATATCAGAGTCAGTAATGTTATTATAACAACACATTGTATTCTTTAGTTCATTGCAAAACCAGATAACAGACCCTTCAGTACCCGTAGAGTAAGTCAAAGGGAATCTTCTATGGAGTGAGAAAACAGTTATTCCTTCCTCAGTGTATGAACTTTTAAACTTTTATCTCCTGCCAGACCTAACGCTTGTGAGCATCACTTCCATCAGAAACCAATATATTTAGAGTTGAATCTGAGAAAAACAGTTATACCTTTAGGTATGGGCTGTCGAATCACTCCCTAATCCATAAATAGATCCTTTCAAAAATCCATTAAAAAAATATTGATTTTAATTAATTGCTAATCAATTTAAGCGAAAGGTTTTAAAACTAACAAAAAGAGATTCTTTCCAGTAATCCTTCAATTATTCTGTTCCCCGATTCCTCCAAAAGTGCATTCATTAGAGAACTAAAACAGAGGTAAGAATAAAAGAAATGAAATATGCCTTCAAAATGAGCAAAAAATGCTTAAATCGGTTAAAATAAAAGTCATATTAACGACACTGACCTAACTCTTAGTGAAAACCAATTGACACATTTGTGAGCCGACACTCGTTTGTTGTGATGAGCAAATACAGGTCCCGTATGGTATGCTATTCACATTGATAGAAGGAAAACAGTTAGTGCTGGATGTGAGCTGACACTAGAGCTGGAAACAGTTGTGCACAGTATTGCAGGTCAAACATTACATATCGCACAGAATTTCATATGAGGTATGAATACTAAAACTTGTGTTAAACTGAATGAATGAGCAAAAAACAGGCACTGCTTCTAACTGTCGGTTTGTTTTAATACTGATTGGAGTCTTTGGGCAAACAGAGTAGTACTCCGCTCACAGCAACAGGTCTGACTGATCCAAGAGCTCCAATGTGAGCGGTGTTAGTGTTTGAGTTGAATGGCCGAAACTGGCGAACAGCTCCAGTGCTGATCAAAATGCTTAAGCGAGAGACCAATTATTAAATTCTAGTTGAGTGCAACTCATGACAAACCTGTTTGCGATTAATGCACCGATGCTTCGGACGCTTTTTAATACAACTATTTTATAGGGGACTCCTATCCTACCATTCACTCCAATGCTAACGGCTTTTCAATTTTGACACTCATTTCGGACACTAATTCTGTGACTGTCTCACAAAATGCTTCAATCGAATCCTTGCCAACAATAGTTTAATAATACGTTTGTCTCAAACTTTCAGCACTTTTTCCTTGTTTTCGATTTTTATTCTCCACTCAATCGATTCGTAAATTTTATTTAAGAGTCAGTGATTCCTAAGACAGATAACCAAACAATTAATTATATATTAATTTATCATTTTTCCCAGAATTCTAGTTCATATTTTATGATTTTCTCAATATATTCTGTTCACAATGTGGGCCTTCTATTGACTTAAAATGAACTGAATTATGATCGAAAACTACATTAAATGATAAGATCACTAAATATAAGTTTTTAATCACAACATTTATTATTAGTTTACAAACTCTTCTATTATTTGTTTAGAATATAATCAAAATAAATCAGAATAAAGTCTTTTTAAATAAGATTATTGATTAAAATGGAAGAATATGAGCTCAATATTTACTTAAGACAGTATTATTCCTAAAATATTGCTTTTCATTAAATATTAATTAAGAGCATCTTAAAAATACCCATAAATTATTCTCATGCAAGATTTCAATCTCTTAAAGATTATATAATCGATGGAAAGAATAAAGAACTGAAGAATTTATTATTGAGTGGAAGGGAGGGGGAGAGAGAGAGAGGGAGGGAGAGAGAGAGAGAGAGAGAGAGAGAGAGAGAGAGACTACGTTTTGATTGTCAAATACCTGTCAAAAGGCTTTCCTCTGCTCTGTGTTCAGACACTTTGAAAATGTTTTCAAAAGACTTTCATAGACTTAATAAGTATAATAATAAGGAGAATAAATGAAAAGGCATTTCGTTTCAAGTTTATCATTCAAACTGAACGAATAGACAACAAAACACTTCTTTTCAAACCAAAAAATAAAATATAGAAAAAAAATCAAAAGGAAACGAAAAAACATTCAATAATAAGAGAAAAGAGATTTGAAATTTGAAAAAACATGTAAAAGAAAAGTTAACCCGAAAACTATTGGTATCTATTGCTGCCTATCATATGGCGAACAAAATCTTTTCGCAAACAAGTGTCGAGTTTTTCCAGTTCTCTATGACTTTAGCTATTGTTTCTCTCAATAGGTTTGGCGTTTGGAGCGAAGCACTGGTCTGTGCCTATTGTATTGAGGTGTCCTTTAAAGTGGGCCCACTGTTTTTCAAATCTTTTATTAAAATCAAATTTTCAGTGAAAATCCATTCTTTTCTGAATATTACATCAAATATTTTAGACATTATTAAGACTTTGATATCAGATTTATATCACATTTTATTATCAGTTAAATTACTTTTTCAAGTGTTATGAAAGTCGTTAAAAAAATAATTTAGGCGCGAATCATGAGATCTTTGACTCTGAATTTTCATCTTTCACTCTTAGAGTAATTTTACCTGAATAAATCGCATGTCATTAGGGCTAAAATGACTCGGACATTAATTGAATTTTTTTGAATTTTAGATCTATCATAATGTTAGCCTCGAATAAGAAATGTTTTATTTCATATGGTTTAATGTGAATTAATGATCAGAAACCGATGTAAACATGATTTTCAAGAATAGCATTACGTACTGTTCCGTGAGATATCATTTAATTGAGAATTTGAAAAATGAATCTTTACTTTGCATTTGAAAAACAACTTCAAACCTTAGAGAAACAAATTATGAACGCTATTGTGTCTAATTTGAGGTGATTTCCATAAAAAATTGCCTTTCAATTATTCAATGAAAAATCAATTCTCTAGACCAATGACTCAGACCGGGAGATCAACCTTCGCACTGCCCCTCAGATCAATCAATTGGATTCCAAAACTTCGGATCTCAGCCCTAATGTCTATGGGAAACCATTATCTTCAGCTTCACAACATTTAGATAATTTCGATTTAAATTATCTTGATACAAGTGAACCGATAAAACTTTCAAAATTTAAGTCAAATGTTGAAATATGCATAAAAATAGCATTAAATTCTGGTTAAAAAATAAAATTTGAAATTATTTTCAAATCATTTAACACATGATTTATTTGATTTCTTTTTCATTGTTTGCAAATGTATTTGAGATTTGTTTGATTTGATTCCAGAATATAATTAATTGCTTCAGAAATCGACAATAACTCTACGGTTTGAATAAGTTTCTGATAACACCTGAAGTGGTTTATTGTCTAAAATGAATAATAAGTGCTTTACTTGTAATTTGTTATTCAAAACCTACTAAAAATTCAGATTTTAAAATTGATTCTAGCAAAAAAACATGATATTATTCGTTTTATCTTTTTCTTTATTCTATTATCCCATTTATAAGAAATTTTTGGTGTTTTCTGTGAACATGACTTTCAAAAACAATGGACTGAATTTTTTCCCCGAACTTTTCCACAAAATGGTTCAATGTTAAGATTATTATTTCCGAAAAATTAGGAATAATTAAAAGAAATTCATTGGAGATTTAGAAGCACTTCACGGGATTTTTGCTCAATTATATTATTTGTCTTCAAACGTATGTAAATCTGAATGTTAATGGCTAATTAACACGCAAATAACTGTGCCCAGAGTCAAGTACTGACCCTATGCCTGCCATATGGAAGGACTAATTTACAACTTGATATTATTTACCTGCTATTCGCAGACATGCAATTCGTTCCGTTAATAAACACAAATAAATAGCATTTCTATTGTATACTAATATTGTGAAAACTTGATTTATTATGAGAAGAAAGTTGAAAAATGATCTTTTTTGTTGTCGACCTGAAGCAAGAATTTCAAATTCGGTTTATTTGATCAAAATTTATTCAAAACTGGAAATTCATTTTTTGCGAAAACAATTTATTGGTTGTAAAAGTGAATAAAAATTAAAGGGAATGAATAATAAATGACAAAACATGAATAGTGTGTATGTTTAGCTTTGTTCAACAAATTAACCCTCGTCAATTCATGTACACCTGTCACACTTTAGTGAAAAGGTCAACTAACCCCATTAACATCGGAAACTATTGTAAAACCTGTACTATAATTAGCAGATATATTATATTTAATACATTTTTATGTCGAAAGCACGCTATGACTCATACCTAATGAGCCGTTTTTTGTTAAGTATAAAGAGATTCACTTATAAATTTTCAATGAATATGGATTTGGTAAAAGGTTGAGATCCTAAAGGATTTTGTGATAGGTTTCGCACATTATTTTGTCGATCCTATCGTTAGTAGCGTTGTCTTTGTCTGTGCGAAAGGAAATCACGTTTCCTCCGACTCCAAGCACTAAAAAACATATATTTTGTGCGTTTGACAGAACCTCAGACATCATTAACGTTCACTGATGTGATACCCAATGTTCTGAATCATATAATCAGTTTTTTGTTATCTCTTTGCGAAAAATACTCTTTTTTTATGAAATCATTTTGTGTTTCGTGTCTTTCAATAGTCAACTCAGAAGAGAGAGAATCAAACATTTTTTTCCTGATCTTGAGATCAATGAATTCCAAAACAATAACCAAAACTATAATTCTGTTCGCAAACGAAAAAGAATTGACTTTTTCCAAGACTAATGTATTTTTTACAGCATATTTTGCTAGATACTGTAATTATTTGAAAATGATAATAATATTTTCATTAATAAATATCTCGGATCTTCTATAATATATATGAATATAATTTTTATTTTGTGATAAAAATGTTTGAATCAACTGTTTTTGATTAACACATATAACTTTCCACGAAATTCTCCTAATTCTATTCAATTTTGTTGATTTCAATTTTTAAGCAATTATTCACTTGAGTAAAACGCAAGTGTAGGTCCTTTGGACAAGACTCGCTTCTAACGAACGAGTGCAAGAGCGTGCAAGGTATTTAGGCTTTAGGGTTCAATTTAAAAGTTTATTGCTGCAATTCAGATGCCAAATTCCATACGAAAGAAATATTTCAAATTTAATAATCTGCAGTATTATCATTATTGAAATTCCATCTTCAAATTAAACCGGCTAATTGTTTTATTTGCATGAGAAATTGGTTTATAACAATCGGTCAGACTTGTTTCAACCATTTTCAACCATTTTTGCAAGTCTTGAACACTAAATATCGTTCAAAATGGAGTATTTAAATGTTGCGTTTAAATTGAGCAAGAGCAACAGCTATTTTTAATGTGAGCAAAGTGCAAATTATTGCATTAATAAAAATATTAATCGCATTTCTAAAAATGTGTTAATAAATAATTTTCAGGTTATGGTAACAGAAGAATAAAATTTGTTTAACAAAAAAATATATGTGATTTCAAGCGATAAGAGAACGTGATATGAAATTATTAATATTATAACGGATTTATAAATTCATTTGAATTATAATTTCTTTTTGTTTTTCATTCAATTTTAATTTTCATTTAGAGGTTCCGGAATTGTAGAGATTTTTGTGATAATTATTATAATGACATTTAAAACAATTGTTTTATTTCATTATTCTCTTCATTTGATTTGATAAAAATCTTATCCAAACTTTTCTACTGATTCTCTTCAATAATTATTTCAAAGTGTATTTTTTGAAGTTCTTATTTTTCATTAGTTTTATGAGAAGATTAAGTCATAAACTAGATAGATTATTATTACTTAAAGTTCTTCCTCTCAAAGCATTTCGAAAGAAATACTTTTTGTGTTTATTTTTCTCTTTAAAATTTATTTAAATTCTTTTGAAATGAGAGTTAAAATTACTTCATCTGCTCTTACTTTGGATTATTTCTCATACTTTTGTCGATTTATTCTACTTTTGAATTTGATTTATGACTGAAATACAAGATCTGAATCGAAATACTTCTCTATTTATCGCGTTTTATAATTTTGTTTTTGAATAAAAATGTATTTAAGAAAAGAAAATTAAAAACCTCTCAAATGGGAGAAAGAATTTTTGATTTTTCACATTTCAGTGAAATCAGAGATTATTTTTGTCTGATTTTATTTTGATTGCTATTTAAGCTATTGATTGAAATCAAAATTAGTTTTTGTTTGAAACATTCGCAATAAAAGATTGAGAGAAATGCCTGATTTTTATTCAAACGCTTTAAAATTGATTTATAACTGATTTAAAGATAGACCAAAAGAAAGACAAGACTTGAAGGCAAGTCATTCCCAAATCAGAATTCAACTTATATTTAGAGAAATGTTTGATTGAAAACAATTAGATAATGGATTCAAAAAAAAGTTGATTTCATTTGAAAGTTCTTCAATGCGTTGGAAAAAATGAAATTTGAAAAACGAATAAAAATAACTCATCTATCAAACAATAAGTCATTTTGAATTAGATTCAAGTTTTAAATATTTTATTTTGATATCTGTAACAGTTATGCGAATGTATGAAATGCAGACTAAATATGAAAATCATGTCTGAAAACAAATCTATTATACATTGTTATAGAGTTTTTGGCACTAATATTGTATTTCATCACATATTCCTCTCATTGTTTTCTACCAAACAATTTATTCATTGACTTAGATTTTCCTAAAAATTATGTCAAAACAACCAAATTCATTCTTTTCTTTTTTGATAATCTTCTCATTCCTCTGAACAGATAATCAGATTTTGGTATTTTTTTCAAATTATTCTTTGATTGTATTATTTATTGCATTAATTTTGAGACCAAATGTTTTTGAATTGGATTTGATTATAGTATTAATGAAATGGTTTTGAGCAAGGTCAATGGAAGACTATAAAAAGAAACCAATTTTGAAAGATGACCATTATTCCTAGCAATTTAAAGTAAGTTTAAAAGGAAACTTTTCTGACTTTGATATGGTTTTTATTTATATAAATAGCTGTTTAATAATTTAACTGCAAATATGTTTCGGATCATTTGAGAAATCGGACTGAAATCGGATCATCAAAACAGTTGATTTGAATTTAATAGTCGCATATTTGTATCGAAAAGATAAATAAAATTTATGGAACACCTCTTAAATAAGTAAGGAAGTGATCATAAGCTGGAAGAAAAATAGAAATTTTTAATTTACAGCACAATTTGATTTGTGAAAAACTTATTTTTCTTCGGAGCAAATATTTGATTTGATTCATAGATCAGATCAGTTGTGCCATAAGTGATGACTCCTATCATCGAATTTATTTGAAATTTGGGTTAAATGACAGCAGAAAAATATATTAACATATTTTCATTTATCATATAAAAGTGGAAATTCTCTTCCGATACAAACTTTTATTGCAATAAAAAGATTTGGCAATAAATTAGTCTTTCGATTGGGTTTTAATTCACGGAAAACATTGACTGATTGTCTGATTTGGAACTTAAAACCATTAGATATTATATTATTTTTATATAACTTTCGAAATGTTAGATAAGACTATAAAATAAATATCGAATAATATTATTGTTTATTATAATTATATTTGAGTTCAGTGGACACCACCCAAATTGGTTTAATAAAATATTATGCTTATAATAAGAACAGAGAAACTATCTTCTCTCTTTCTAGAGCTTAAAAATATTCAAGGTCTATAATTAGAAAGAATTATATTAATTTTTAGAGCCATAAAAGGACTCATTTATTTCATTTGATTTCTGAGCAAATATTTTTGGTTTTGGGTTAATATCTTTCGATTAAAAAAATATTTATGAAATTAGATATCGCCGAAGGAGTGTAGAGCAACAAAAAATGACTTAACTCCAATTAATTTATTGGTAAAACATACATTCAGTTAACAGTGGGTGTCGACCGATCTGTTCGATCTATTAATTGCATGTATTTCTAGACTCCATTGCAAATTGATTTAATATATATTTTCTGAGGCGTCGAATAACTCATTAATTAAAGTTATGGATTATTTTTAACTAATCATTCAATTTTGAAATTTATTGCTATTCAACCTTACCTTTCGGACCTTTCGGACCCTTCCTTTTCCATTGGGGAGGGAGAGGGAGAGGGAGAGGGAGAGGGAGAGGGAGAGGGAGAGGGAGAGGG
>JAQIWP010000356.1:0-27975 GCA_034695525.1 Euzetes globulus
CTCTCTCTCGCTCGCTCTCTCTCTCTCTCGCTCTTTTTCTGCCTCTCTTTCTCCACTCTTCTCTTATTCACTGATTTTTGTCTTTTCTTGAACTTTCTTAACTGCGGTTTGTGTTGATGTGTGCTTTGGGGACAACATGAGCTGTGAATTCACTTCGAGTATCTGAGGCCTCCTTTGAGCCGACACTGAGAGAGACATTAGATCTGTTCAGTACTCCTACAATCAGAAAAGTGCTCTTTTCTGCGACCATTTTCCACAATTGCCGCAAATCTCTCTGTTTTCACATGAATTTTAATGTTGTTTTTAACAATTATTTTAGTTTTCAATTAACTTTATAGCCATTATATGCCATATAATTCTCTCAGAATATTATCTTTCTTTTGATAAGTGTTTGTGTTTTGTGTCTGTGATTTGATGAAAATTTTTCGATTAAATTATTGGTGTTTTCTCCCATCGTTTTAAACTATTCATTAACTTTTCACTTCTCAATGAAATTTATGTGAATTTATTGAAAGCATTGAGTTCTCAAAAGACTCGTTTCTGATGTTATATAAACACAGGTATGGAAATAGATTTGTTTGAATTTACGACTCACTCTTTTTGCTATCATTTTTAGTTAATTATCACTTATAATGCACAGTAAATCACACAAGTTTTCATTTGTGTTAATTACTTTTTAAAAATAAACCTGAATTACAATCATAACAATAAAAAAAATTATTAAAAGTTTTGTTTTTGTTTGTTTTTTGTTTTGTTTTGAGTAATCGACTCTTTATTGCATTTACACTGAATTTGGGAAAAATGAGTCAAACCTGTCGTGTAGTAGTTATCTCAAAATTAAGAATCATTTCTCAGACAACATGTAAAGAGTTTGGAGAGACCCCCGTCTGGACAATGTTTTGACTCAAAGCTCAAATGTCTAAAACGAGGACAGTCTGCATGAAATAGCAGTCAATTAAACAGTGATTTATTCACATTCAAGTTCGTCCAAATCAAAAATGCCTTGAAATTAGTTGATGTGTCAAGAATTTGAAGTTCAGATACTTATTTAGTTGAGGATAATCTAGTTTTCCAACTCATTATGCGTATTGTGGACCAGAGTTTTTTAATAAAAATAATGAAAGTAAAACCATAGGCTTATTCAGAATGTACAAGCAGAAACTGATTAGAATTAAAATAAAAACTTATCTAACTACTTTTTATCTCACGTTTGTATCGGAATATATTCAATGATTTATTATTATACTAAGAATACCTTCTGTTTAATTAATTTCTAACTCAAGGAAAAGAAGTGAAAAATAAAATACTCGTAAAGAGATTTATCTTTTTTATATTCAACTCTTTTTTTTAAATCGTGAAAAATGCAAATCAAATCTTGAATAGAAAAAAAATTAAATGGATATTAAATTTCAGATTTAAAATTTATATCAACTATTCATTTGACATTTAATATCTCATTCAATGCTATCAAACATTTAATAAACATTTGAATAATATGTAAATAACATTCAATCAGAAACTAAAACCAGTAGTGATTAGAATAAATCATTTTTTTGGTACTCAATTATAAGCAATGATATTCTAGTATTATATCAATATTTAAATGAATAAACAAGTATTTATTTGATATTTTTCATCACAAATTTGCTGATTCTCTTAATATTTTTGATCATTGTTTCCCAAATGAACAAAAAATATTCAATTTCAATTAAATCTTGTTTTGAATTCAATGAAACAAAACTGATGTGATTTTTGGCATAGAAACAGAAGTCAGTGATCAGTCATGAATACTATGATATCGGAAGTGAAAACAACTGAAGATTTAATGAACTCTTTAGTCTCATCAGAATGTAATGTCTCGCCTGAACTTTAAACTAGCATTTTTTGGCACAGAATAAAATTAAAAATAAACATTTTTCTAGTTATTGATTATCTAATGGTTGGTAACATTTTTCAGCTCACTTTGAATGATATTCTCTGCAAAAATTTTGAGGTTTTATTTTATCAATAATCCAATATTGTTTGCAATGACTTTATTTCAAAAAATATTTTGACATTTTATTCCAATTATTGTTCACTTGTTGTCAGAAATTGAGCTCAAAGTTCTGTATCTGTTTATAAAATAATTGATTGGAATCGTTATGTTTTAATTCGCCATAAATAACAATCAAGTATCATTTAACTGCTCAACCAATTCAAACGTCTATTCTATTCCTCAATATTCACTTAAAACATGCTTTAATTGCATAAACAAAGCATATGTTTAATAAGGATGTATTTCTATGCCAGACATAAGATGTATCGTAACTAGAATTCCATCCGTTCTACTATTTAGGGATGGCCAAGGGGAAGATATATCGAGTTAAGTGTGGGCAAATAATCACCAACAAATATTCTAGCTTCTGTGTCAAAAATAATGACTTAAAAATTTTCTTATATTTTTACAAAATTTAGGAGGGGTCAAAATTTTAATTTTAATTATATTTTTTGTGGACATTTTCCGATTTTTAGCCCACCATTTTTCCATCATAATCTATGGTGATTTAACAACATTAGGAAAGGAGACAAACCCCCCCCCCTGTTGGTCCACCTTGTCTACTATGAGCTTAAAATGTTTATATTTCTCTTTTTACATAATTCATATAATTATAATGTTATGTATTATTAAATTTTATGTAAGATATAAGTTGACAGCTCTTATAGCCTTTTAATATATTCTTGATTTTCGGGTGAAAGCCATAATTATTTGGATTTGTGTAGACTTTCTAAATATAAGATTTTCTCTCAATGATGATATTTTACATCAAAAACGTATATTTTATGAAAGTGAAGGCAGACAGAAGAAGTCAATGCGAAACTCCCCGATCTGTCTGTGAATATATAGAGTTCGATGAATTTTAACGAATTTTCACCTTAACAAAAAATGAGGGAATATAGTGGAACCGCTTTAGGCCATAATCAGTTGATTTTAATGTGTTTTGCAATGCCTTCTAAAACGTGAGGACTGAGCACTCGTGAAACGGTAAACATAATGAATCACTTTTTCATTCAGTTATGTTATTGAGAGTAAAAGCGATGTGCAATAGGTGTGGATGAATGTCAGGTTCATTTATTTGCACTCATATTTATACTGGAACTACATTATCAGTCTTTGTATTGAACAGCTTTTAACAGTTCTGTCGATAGACATGAGAACAAAGCATTTCTTTTGGTCTGATATCTAGTGATCTCTATTAATATATTACTGTGTTATTAGATTATTCCTCACATAATCGTATAATTATTGTATATTTTCATCACTGACTGAATCTTTGATGAATGCGTTCAACATTTTAATGCATTCAATAATAATTGTTGTGAAAACCAGAGAGAAATAGACTGAGATATAGAAAGCGAAAACATTTCATCGGCTTTCTATCCATTTGTTCCAATTATATACTTCGAGATTTCGTGAGACCTTTCTTTACAAAAAAGGCCCCGGAGTTCAAGTTCAACCGAAAAATCTATGTTAGTCTTGCAAATAAGCCCTTTTTGGTGGTCCTCTCAAATCATTATAAATGATTTCAATGATTTGTCTGATCTTGTTGTTAGTGGCCCGTATGGCGCGCACCGAACCATTATTTCTATCTTTAAGTGCCTATTTTGACGGACAGCACAATTTATTTTGATATATATTTATATTGAGCTGTCCTTACAGTCATATATCATAATTTTTACAATTATTGTGATTGTTATCATAGTCTATTGGATTCACCAAATTTGTTGAATTAAGGCTTTGGTTTAATCTGTACTAATTGTACACAACATGTGAGACAAACTCCAGTCAATAATCATTTCATCTTTGTTTTCAATTATGCAAACGTAGTGTTTGGGGCTCTAAACCCAAATCTGTTTTCTGGTTCTTCTCATTCTCTGATTTATGGAAACAAATTGTTTTGTATTTATTTGACTCAAGAATTTTTAAGTTTGCATAAATGGTTTAATTCTTCTTCACAACAGTTGCTGTATATTATATTTCGATTTTATTATTCGTTCCCTTAATTAGTATTAATTCAAAATTCTCTGAGTATTTCCATTAAATAGTTTTAGTATTTGAATTTTTTTTAAATTTAAAGGTCGATGGTGAGTATTTAATGAACATTTAATATGACTTAATAGGACTTTCTCAGGAAATGCATTCATCGCATTTTGCATAACACGATCATTAATTTTTCCCGGAATTCTTGTTTTTTCTGATCTGTGCTTCAGTCAAATAATAGTTAGCATAAAATTAAGCCAAATTTATGCTCCTTTTTATTTACATTCACTCATTTACCTTCAATTTAGGATAAAATCAAAATTTCTTTTAATCATTTATTGGATTCTTCTGATCAAAAAAAATCATTTTTTCGAATAGTTTTTGATATTTTTGATTACATTTGACGGTAAACTTTAGTGTTCGGTAACTTTGGAAAGATTTGTAAGCGAATTGTTTTGACATAAAAAGCAAAAAGGAATGAAAGACTCCCGACTGGGATAACGACAAACTTTTATTCTCTCAAAACGCTTTTCAGTTCTCATTCATCTTAAGACGTGATAAGAAAGTGATGTCTTCCCTACTATTGGCACAAATGTTCGGCTCGTTTCAAACAAAGTTTCCTTTTATTAGTCCTCCATTTGATGCCCTTTCGTTCTTCTTATTCATTTTGAAGGGCTTGTCGTTAGTGGGAAAGTTGTGCTAACATCCCATCACTCCCCATAGACATTGAATAGTTCTCTTCTTGTCTTCAATTTTTGGTCATTTTGAGTCAGTTTTGTAACGAACACAACGTGACTCTTATTCAGTGTTGTGTCTGTCCCAGTTTGAGCCTATCATATGCTGGGTATCTCTTAGTCGTCTGAAGTATGATTTGTTGGATTCTATTCCTTAATTGAGTCGAAAATAGTTGAGATGATATCCGGTTCGTTATTCGTAGCTCTCATTTATTACTTGAAGGAAGTCTCACTTATGTAAAGCTGTGGTCATCTGATTATAGTAATAACAGACGCGTGCAGTCGTCCTCTTAGTTAGGCTCGAGTTACCTCTTCTTCGACCGTCTATTGCCAGATGGTCTGTGCCTTTCATCTAGAGTTCCACACATTCGGCACAATGGTATGAATGGATTGCAAATTGAAGTCATTATTGTTTGGGATTTAATGGCCGGCCATTCATTGTTGTGACAAATATGCGAAACGAGAGTATTTTTGACTCAGGGGTCTGTCAGAAGTGTCCGCTCTCTGTCTCACATTCCTTTGCCAGGGCAATGCCTCCAACCCTCTAAAATGGACACAAACCATTTCATAGACTTTCAATAAATATACAGCTCCTGTGTTTGAACTGTTTAGAGCTCGAGGTGTGGTTCGTCTCTATCAGCAAAAGATTTGAACAGATATTTTTGACCTCAAATCAATTGCCCGCCCCTTCACAACGCCATCGACTTTATGAGCATATTTTGGTCAGAATAGTGTTTGAAAGTCGTCTCACTTGAAACCATTCCCTTAATTATAACCTTTACTTTCTATTATCTTTTGCGGGAGAGTTCTGTTGTAATAAACTTTTGTTAACTGCTTTTCTCTTAATTTATAATAAGTTTGTGTCGTTCAACAAAAAACTAATCGATTTTCTCTGTTCTAATCAAGTGATTAGTTGCCTAAAAACTATTGTCTTGTGTCATGATATTAGTGAGTCATTGCCGGTCCTATCATTTGCCATAATAAATGCTCTTAAGTCAGGCAAATATTAAAAGCGTTTTCCTAAAAGCTTATTGTTTGTGATTATAATAATAATAATAACATAATATAAGAGCCGAGTAGTGGTCGAAATACAATATAAGCGCCAATTGTTAACAGAGTATCGATAATATAGTCGACTATAAAACTGGATTACCATATATTCTGTGCTTCAACTGATGATAAATATCTGGATATATATATACTACACGTGCCATACGCATAAAAGTGGTGGTGAGGCGAAAGCATAGCTAACATCTGCCTTCAGAGAGAGATCTACTTATTTCCTGCCGCAAACTCGATGTGCTTTCGACTAACTTTGCTTTACTTTTGCTTTTTGATTCGATGAGCACCACATAAGTGACGCTCACTTCGAGCGTAATGTTGGCTAATATTGTCTCTGTTTTACTGTTAGCTTCATTCAGTGGCCTGTGCTCTGTCTGTGCTCTGCCTTGTTCTGTGTTCATAGAGTAGGTGTACCACAATAACAGTTGGATCGCAAACTCAGTTCTGTCTGATTAATAAACATTTTCTCATTTGGTGTGAGTGTTGTATAACACTGACTGTCAATATGTTCATTAACACCACCACCAGATGTACAACAACTCTGATGCAAAAATTTCATTCCAGAAGTAGTCTTATATTCACATATAAAACACTTTTTTTGCAAACTTTTGCTCACATTTTCATAAAGCGATTCGAAGCAAACATTTGTTGAAATTCAAAGCTCTGACGGAATTTCAATGCATTCAAAATAATTCATGTAATAAGTGTCTGAGCGGTGGTGTCTAACATACATGTGCTTAATGTTCTGTTGCTCGTCCTCGTCCAATCTGGCCTAGCTCAATGTTTTAGCAAATTCGGAGAAGTTGGCCTCTTCTGGGATATAACTGATATAAGTTGCAGAGAGCGCTCTTCTATTCATTTCAAGCGCCTAAACGCTATGTTATGCTTGTAATCCACGCCTCAGTCTAACAGAAAGTGTGTATAAAATTATTTTTTGTGAGTGTTTTACAAAGTTCTCGAAGTAATATAATAATAAAGGTGTGAGTGAAAGGTCTATCGACTTTTGTCTACTTCATGGGTGGCTTCCACTCCAAGAACTATGTTATCTATGAATAAGTGTTGCCAACAGTTATTAGTTTTTTGGAGCCTCCGAACTGAGCCAACAAAACGGATACGACCTCTGCTTTTTCAATAGTTTTTGCACTGGATTTTTGTTTTTATACTTTGGATCCAATTCTTGTTTTGGCGCAAAACTAAGTCGACTATCAGAGCAATGGTGTTGGGCTGTTGGAGCAGCAGGAGATCCAGAAAACGCTGGAAGCCTGTGATAGTACGCAGTCCATCGCCTGACTGTCGGTGCTCTTGCCATCGAGGCATTTATAGCAACCGCGTCAGAGAGGTATGACAACAGGGTTTACCTTAAACTCCATGTATTTCTCGCCTTTATTTTTGTTTTCTATTCCGTCCTTTCTGTTTGTTATTCAAAATTTGTGCACTGTTTGCAATTCGGGACAGAATTGAACAAAGTCTAAGGCACTTTCTGCACTCTGACTGCTTGTATTTGTGGTGTCAGAGGCAAAAGACAGCACAGGGATGTGAAACTTGTAAACGTAAATACAGTACCCATTCTCAATACATAACTTGTAAGTTTTCTGGCATTTAGCTTATTTGGGTGGTGCTGGTGTTGTGCTGGCCATCACTACCATTTTAATCCGCTGATGGCTTCTCCACATGCAATCAGCCATTCCCCCTTAAATAATAGTGAATGTATGCCTAAAATGCTGTAAAAGCAGAAACGAAGGAACAGTTCGTTGTATTCGAAGCAATCACTTAACGCTTTTCTTAAACATCATTAGATTTCTCTGTTTCCACAAACCATACCTTTGATTGTCAACACATTTGGCCTAATATTCTATTTATTTTTATGCATTTTATATAATAATAGTCCATAAATTAAATATAAATCTTTGCAATTTTCAAAATTGGGTTTTTATCACACTTTCGACAGATGTTGAAAGTAATCTGACGTTAATTTTGATCTAAAAACTCGATATCATTGCAAACAAACCATTGGTTTTGTAATTTAATTTTATTTTCATCTAATTTTGCAATTTCTGAAAATTATTCCTCAAATGTATGTATATTATTAAACTATGTAGTTAGAAGCGTTGAGGCTCTCCCTCTTCCCCACTCTATCCACTCTTCCCTCCCTTTATCGACAGACTGATTATAGAATTAATAAACTCATGAAATACCTGATGAGAAGTTACCTTGACTTCAATGGTTTTGCTAAGCTTGAAGTTTTAGCATTTAATGAGTAGTAATACTGTGGTATACATGAAAGACAGTTCAAAATTATTGTATAACTAGAGATACTCGGAGTAAATTCCTGATAAATAAAAATAAGAATATTTTAATGTATATTACGTGAGATTTATATAAATGAGTTGTACTTCTGAGTTAAAGACAGGTGAAAAATGTAGTCTTTTATTCTTAGTATTTTCTGATCAACTCTTTTCTTGCTTGCTTATGTCTCTTGAAGTAGAAATTGTTGTCTTCCAAAAATGACTCCCTGCATAAAAAATTCAGTATTATTTTCTCATAACTTAAATGAGTTTTGAATTTCGGAAATCAATACAAACTCAGGAAAAGTGATATTTGATAATAAAGTATAATATTTTATAACCGATTCCTTTCTAACGACATTCAATCATTTATTGATGCTTTTAATGTGATTTATCGTTAAACCCTTTCCTCAAGATTTTATATAAACATTTGAATTATTTTTAGCGACAGAATAACTATTGAAGCAATCATTGCAAGCGATCTAATGTTGAGAAACAAAATTCTTTTGCGATGTCTTACAAATGATTTGAGAATATTATTTTTAAAACTTTTAGCCGAATTCATGAATTCATGTCTTTTCCATAAAGATTACTTTCAGGTTCGAGTGAAATAAGATTTTTTCGATTATATTAATGCAAACTTGTATTATTTACGATGAATACAAGAATATATTTCGAAATAATAATAAATTTCGAACTACTTATTCATTAATTCAATTGTGATTAATTGTGAACTTCAACCTTATCTTTAAAAATTCAATCTTGAAAGATTTATTGAGTTTATAATTATTTTTGCTTGTAATCAGAATATTCATCAAACAACAAAAACCATTTTTATTTCTGAATCCATAGAATTATCATTCAATTAAAGCTAATGTAATATAATTACAATAATTATATGCTATTTGGAGCCAAAATAATTGAATTTAAAATACATTCATTCAAATTATTCTCCGATTGAAAAGTATTTTAGTTTTGCAAAACATTAAGTTTCCTTGCGTAGGAGAGAACTAGAAAAGAAGAAAATCTTGCATGTAACTTTATCCATAGAGAAATAGATGAAAATATAGAACATTGGTTGACTTTTGACTCGAGGCTACAATTATGGACCGCCGACTCAATACTGAAATTCAATTCTTCAGATTTATTATTATTATATTATATTTATTTAAAACATGAATTCTAGTCTAAGATCTTTCAGAAAAGAATTTACTTGTTATTGAAGTGAATTTTTGACCGTAAAGAGAAGATACAGACAGTCAGACATGTAGTGAATGGCAATGAATGGATCATTTAAAGTATATGGGCTTCACTTCTGTGCTTCAATTGCTTCAAACGCTTTTTCGTCTCCAGTCTTGCCTTTACTGGCGATCAAAGCAATCAAATTATGAGATGAGATAAACCAGACTTACATTCCTTATTGAATTGGATTTACGTAAAAACTAAATTCAAGTTTTTCTATAAGCTTTTGTGAATTTTCAATGAATTCCAGATCATTATTGATTGAGAGGTGATTTGTTTTTCTTTATCTTATGTTTTGTCTGGCGATAGTATTTGACGCAATTTCTGTCAAATGTTTTTGCCATTAAATTTTGATGAATTAACAAAAAATAAACACATTTGCCAATAGAAAAGTTCAATTTTTCCTAAAACATAACTTTTTATAGATTTTCTGACTCATTAAAAACCATGTTTTGGGGCGTAAAATGTGATCATTTCCAAGAATTGCGATGAAAAAGTCATAAAATGAATTTTCATTTAATAAATTTTGGTGTTTTCCAATCCGACACAAAATTGATTTTAGAATTCTTGGAACATTTTATAATTTTTTTTTCAATTAAGTCTGAAACAATTTGTCATTTGATGCATCCGTGATGATAAGAATCTCAGACCAATAAAAATATATATTAAAATCAAATGAATAATTGAGTGATTTTTCAATCTCGGAATCGGTCGGCCTCTAAATCCTATGAATTATTTAAATTCTAAGCATAATATATGAGTTTCTATTTATATGAATGGAGTCAGAACTAGTATTAACAACCAGTGTAATTTTCTCTAAACATTACCACTATCGATGAAAACGTAATAATAAGTTAAATATATTCTATGAATAGTTGAAGAGAATTGATATTAGTTTCAATTATACTTTAAAGGCTAATAAAATTTTAATGAGAACACGATTTTGCAAAACCTAAACTAATATAGCATTTCGTGCATTGAATGTCATGTCATGGCTTTTCAATTAGCTGTATATCCAATAAATGTCAACTGAAGTGATGCACAAAAAGTGTCTGATATACATAACTGAATGTCTGACAGAGTTCTTCATTATTTTGATTGTCTATTTCTAGTCAAAAGTCTTGTATGTCGTGTGTTTTGCAATGCATTCATATGTTATAAACCGCTACTAATCAATGAAACGTTTGAATTGGGTCTTTACTAACGACTCGTAAATGTCACCAAAAAATGTTTGGAAAACTAAACAATTCTTTACTATACTGTCAAACACTTATTCATTTCACAGGAAACTGATCTAAAAGTCGAACAAAAACCTGAGAATCAAACAAATTGTGAACCAAAAACACTTTCAGCTGCAGTTCAGACAAATGAAAGTCAAAGTCAAACAGTTTTGGTAAGAATTTGATTCATTTAATTCATCGATTTTTTGCAATAAATCAAAATCTTATTCGCTTTTAAACAGTTTTAATGTTTTGTATATTTTTACTGTCAGTCCATTAAAGAGATTAAAACATTAGTTTTTAATCAATTTCTTATCGATTGCAAAAAAAATTATCTATCTATTTATCGAACATAATTCTCCAGGGGAATCCACACCTATATTGGGAGATAGGGTTAATGTTTAAGAGTATAACTAAGAGCATAAAGCAGAGATGGCCAATAGGGGGCTATATTTCGTTTCACCTCTTAAGCTGAAAATACCCCCGAGGCTCCGGCGAGCCGCCATATTTTGGCAAATTTTATGATTTTTTGGTAATGTCAGCCAAAAATCAGACATTTTGTTCTTTATTTGAAGGAATTAAGCCTTTAAACTTGCAGAATAGCCTTATTATAGCCTAATTAGGGTAATTTAAGCTTAAAAACACCAGAAATAAGACTATTTTAGAAGAAAATGGCCGTTTCCGGCCCTACTTCCGTCCGCCATTTTACTCTACCAATACCCCCCTCCGGACTTTTGGCAAAATTCCCATCCCCATACCCCCACCTAAAAAATTTTCATTGGCCATCTCTGATTTAAAGTTTTACAAATAAGTTTGTTTAAGGTTATTTTCTCTTCAAAACAAAGATATGGAGAATATTGGCACTACTTGGCAGTGTTGTTTGGTAATATTTAGTTTGCAGTTTTGGCCATCCATGATCCTATCAATATTCATAATTAATAATATTTAGCCTGGAAGTGATTTATCAAAATCTATTGAAAGATTATTTTAGAAATTTCCCAGAATAACTTGATTTACAACAATGATTTATTTGTACTGAAATAATTATCGTTTACATTTCACTTCACTTTCATACAAATCTGGAAAAGGCTTTCAAAGGTTTAACTCATAATTTGCTTCAATTTAATTAAAGCAAAAAACTATTTCAGTGATTTAATAAACTATTAAACGATTTTTTAAATAAAAGAAAATCTATTATTAATGTTAAGAAGTTTCACATTTTCATCATTCGATGATTACATTTGATATATTATAACGAACTAAAAAAAAATTAATGATTTTATTAAATAATCGTTTAATGACAACTATTAAAAGGTTTCATATCTGATACTAAAAATGAGATAAAAAGGAATTTGGTTTTTCATATATTTCTAAAAGGTCTCTTAATTAAGTTTTCATAAAATATGAAGTCTAAGTCTTCAATTCATTTTCAATTTGGTTCAAGCAAGGAATTCAATTTGGTTCTCTTTATTAAACTTTTGTACATGTTTAATTGAGAATAATTCAAACATTATTTATGATGATATTATGCAAAATAAACAAAATTCAATTCTGAACTCTATTACATCAAATATTTATTCAAAATCGGGAAAATGGAACGAAATTAACCCATGAGTTGAGTCTAACTTTGAAGTCATAGAGAAAGGAACTGTCATACAAGAGCTCTTTTCAACAATAAGCAAAGACATGTTTCATTTGGCAGAACGCCATCCCAAAAGAATCAACAGATTTAATGCATTTTCTCTTTATTTATGAGAGAAATTTGTTAATTATAATTACAACTAAGTCTATGAAGAAAGTCATTTACAGTATCGGAAACATTAATGTCTCTGAGTATTGACTGAACGAATCGCTAAGTGAAATATGGTGTCGGATCATCTGAAAAGCATTTTTATATTATGTCATTTGTAAGCACATAAAAACTAATTATTCAGTCCTATTGTGAGCCTTAGGGTCCTAATAGTAAAATTAATTGCAGAAAATTTGACTGATTTTGTTTCTATTGCTTTTAGTAAATTGTGTGCTGACGACCCACTCCTCAATTCATTGAATTGTGGATCACAACAGTTGTCAATAAGTTGTATGTCGAAAAAGTAATCTGTATTGTATTGTCGATGAAAATGTGAAATGACTTTGGGGACTTCCTTATATGAGACTTTACCTCAATTTGTTTCATACGAATGCATTGCAAATCATTCTCTTTAGAAAAACAATTTTTTTGAATCTTATATAAACAATCAAAACATGAGCTCAAATTGAAATAAATAAATAAATAATTGAGAAATAGACGCAAAGAGCGATATATTCTTATTTTGAAGTCAGAGATTTTCTTTTGAAGAATCCTTTGATGAATAACATAAACATTTGTTTTAAAGCCATCACAAAAATGCAGTTATTATCCAAATTCCTTAAAAATCTAATTTTCAGTTCTATTAATAAATACGTTTATTTGTCTATTTTTATAATTCAACCGGAATTCCTGAATAACTGTCTGTCAGACTGAACAAAATTTACAGTCGATCCAAATATTTCGAAGAAATAAATATTGAGATCACTTCTGTCCAGAAAACAAAATCAAAAATAAATATTTTCATTGCGGAGATTGCGGTTCAAGTTTTTGCACATTTAGGAAAATGCATTTATATTAAGGAAAACTATTATATCAATAATAACAGCGATATTCTGAAAGATCTCGAGTTTACATAATTTACGATATGCTATGACTCTCTGATTAGATATAATATTATAAGACTTGAGTATTGAGTACTTTTCACTCGTCAACAAATTTCAGATATAATTCTCTCCGATACTATTACCAAAGTTTTACGGATAAGAATTGCTTGCTTTCAAAAACATTTATTTCAAAAGCGGTGATAATATACATTTTGTTGAATTTTTTTTCTATTTATGTTTCAAACATATATTTTGAATTTCAACATTTATTTCAAAAGTCTTCGATTTTATCCTCGACCTAATGACAGATTAAACTAGCTCTTATCTTCATCTAATGATTGAACAAATTTTAAAAACATTAATATTTGGTTCTGGTGGGAAAATAGACGCTATTGATCAAAAAGTGCATAAAATTGTCTACAAAATGATTTATTTGAGAAGTTTTAATGATGTGTCTAAAGAAAAGTTTAATTAACAAAATCTTTTGATTAAATCAAATGACTTTTGCAATAAAAGTACATTTTTCATAATTATTTCTATTAATTACATTCAAACTTTTATGTGTGCAGAATAACGAGCCATTAAGTCTGTCACCATATTCCTCGAGTTCTTATCATTGTTCTGATCAAAATTCAGCGAAACCTTTACTAAACGATAAGCGATCGATTCGAACGATTAATATCACACAAAAATCATTTTCTTCTCAACCCTTCGTTATGGATATAACATACGTTACCGAACGTATTATCGGTAAGACTATCAACAAATTTAATCGCTATTATTATCAATGATGACCCTGAATCACACCTAAGTAACTTAACCTATTGATAATGCTAAATGTCAAATTTATATTTTGATGCCTGCATGATTTGGTTTATCATTCATTTTTCCTAAGACTAGATTGTTGTAAACCTCTATTAATCCGATATATATTTGACTCGTAAAGCGCTGTCGTTTCCCGATTCGGGGACGTCGGGCACATACAGGGCAAACCTGAAAGAAGTGGTTCAAATGCTGCGAACCAAACATAAGAGCAAATACATGGTGTTCAATTTAAGTGAGAGACGACACGACTTAATCAAATTGAATCCTAATATCTGTGAGTTTGGTTGGCCGCCACAGTTGGCACCGCCACTGGAGAGGCTCTGTTCTATTTGCAAAGCTATCGATTCGTGGTTGACGTGCGATAGCCAGCATGTGGCTGTCATCCATTCTAAGGGTGATAATGGAAGGACAGGTGTTGTCATCGCAGCATTCATGCACTACACCAACATATGCGCCACCGCTGACCAGGCGCTCGACCGGTTCGCTATGAAACACTTTTATGACGACAAATTAGACCAGTTTATGCAACCCTCACAGAAAAGGTATACTTTATTTGACCTAATCTTATCTGAAATCAATCTGATTTGAAATTATCTTAAAAGATATGTTCATTACTTTTCTGGACTACTATCGGGTGGAATCAAAATGAATAATAACCCACTATTTCTTCATCACATTATAATTCATGGAATTCCTAACTTCGATCAGAGGGGTGGTTGTCGTCCATTTCTTAAGATATATCAGGGAATGCAAACCATTCACACGACTGGTATATATTCAGCGACAGACAATAGGGCCAAAAGAGTTATGATTTATCTGAAGCCAAGTCTTCAATTGAGAGGGGATATTTTAATCAAATGTTATCATCGAAGACAGAGTCCGCCCGGAAGAGTATCCATCTTTCGGATCCAATTCCATACCTGTACTCTAGAACAGGACCGCCTAGTCTTCAATAAAGACGAATTAGAAGACGCCAATAATGACAGTCGTTTCCCTAACGACGGATTTATTGAAATTTTGTTCAATACTTTCAATGATTATCGGCCACAAAATGGTTCAGTCAGTGATGCAGTCACTCCTGTTAGCGACGAAGGACTTCATGACTCGATACTCAAATGGGATTCCTTTGAAAATTTTGATTTAGCGCCAGAAGACAAATCTGATCCCGATTTGGATGAATTTGCGCGACAACTAAATAATCCGTCGCATACTTATGGTCCGATTGACGGAAGTCTTTACGCAACTGTTGCCAAAAGTGGAAGTAAGAAATCTCCGGTGACTTTCTCGCTGCCAAGCAATGGAAATATAGACAATACCAATGATGACGGCCCCCATACCATAAGCATTGATTCAGGCATATCATCAACTGTGTCGGCTAATCCTAATCAACAAAACCCTTCCCATATGGCGCATACAAATGGTTCAAGTGGATATCCATCACCTATCAATGTTGAAGTGGAAATACACCATCAGAACGGTGACGACCGGTCCCACAACAGACCAACTACTCAAGAACAGGAAGCGTTAGATGAGCTCTTGAGTGGAATGTTGGAGCAGATCCAGACTTTGCCAGACCATCCTGGTACTACTCTTCGCAAATCTAGTTCAGCAACCACTCAGCCCTCATCCCCCGGTGCCAGCCATTACTCTTCAATTACTCGATCGCCAACCGCTCCAACTGTGAGTCAACGACAAAGTGATTACAGTTCTCCAAAATCAATCTTCAATGGGAGCGGACATCCACTCGGAGGTCAAACTACTAGTCCTGACGTCATCCAAACTCGTTTCTTAACTAAACCCATATCTCAGAGCAGTTCCGATGATTATAAGAAGCCGTTTAGGAGTCCACCCGGTAGTCAACCTTTTTCTTATGGAGTGACCGCCAATTCTCCTGCACTTCAAAGAAGAAGAGTCTTCTCTGAGTCAACGGCTTATGTCACAGAAAACTTAGTACCGAAAGCAGTGGTCGACGAATCCAAAGATGCGGACGATGTGTTCAGTGATTACGCCTCCTCGTCTTACCAGGACACTTTCAGTGAAGACGGAACACCACTTACTTGGCTTCAGAGGCAACAGCTTAAGCTAAAGACTAAACACGAAGGAAAATCTATGCAGGAAAGGCATTGGAAGGAACAGAGGCTTATGGAAGAACTAAAAAGTGTCGCCAAAAGAATTCCTTCAGAGGATTCTTCTCGGGAATCGTCACCTCCTTATTCACAGCCTCTTCATATCAATACATCGAACGGAAAAAACTTTAGAGGTAGTACTCCATCATCTCCTTATATACCGGCGCGAACTTCGAGCAAAAATGTTTGGCAAACTCCTAGTCGTCCGGTTCAGCGCCAGAAGTCCGACAACTCATATGATAGGGAAAGACCATTCGTTGCAGTCAAACGAGCCCATCAAGAGGCTAAACAGGAAATGTCGAGCGCCCGAACCACACCACAACAAATTGCCGCTTCCTCATCACTTTATGGAAGTGTTTATCCCTATAATCAACATCACGTATATATGCCTAACGCAAGGGATGGCCTTCTCATGAAGACTGAGGTTATCGATGAAGTGGATTCTGTGCGACCAAAACACTCTACTCCTTCTTATAAAGTAATTGTTTTTGTGATTATTCCTTAAAACTATTATTCAAATCTTATTCTTCCAAAGAGCGCTACCGTTGAAGCACCGACTTCTTGGTCGCCATCATTTGTAAGTAGTAGTAGTCCTAACTCTGATAGACCAGAAACTCCAGGTTTTCCTATTACTCCGGGCACACCATATATAAACCAACAATCAAGAAGTCCACCGCTTCAAAGGTGAAACATTTAATTTATGCTGAATTTTATGACTGTTCCGTATTTATGTCTCCTTATTAAACAAAAGATAACACATTTAACGCCTAATATCTAAATGTAATTCTTTTCCTATTTTTTGTTCAACGCTTTCTAAAAAAGTCATTGGTTTTGTGCCAATCATACAATCCTTCAGAATAATTATATCGGTTGGGCCACCAGTCCCTTGTATTGTAGGTGTGGGTACGCATTAATATATTACTAACTTTTCAACTAAAAAACTTGAATTTCGATTCACTCATTCATTCATTGAATTTCACATTCATTTGTTGTCTTGTCTTTGCTTTGATTCCTCGATTTGGTTCTTAACAAATAAATCCTTATTTTTGTGCAAACATTCAATTTATTAATAAATTCAATGTTCAATGGATTCTTTGAATATCAGAAAAGGAGCGCAAAGTCCATCGCACTCTACGGGACACAATCGTGACTCAGAGCCGGGCTCACCTGGGGGATCTGTATATTATGGACAGTCGCAAAGATCGAGTTTGTTATCGATAAATGATTCGGAAGTGATAACACAACATCCAGTCTTTGTGAGGGACACATCCAGCTATTGGTATAAACCTAACATTTCTCGAGAAGAAGGTCTGTCCACACTTTATGTCAATCCATTAGATCAATGATTAATTACTCTGTATTTGTCTTCAAATAATAGCCATAAATATATTGAAAGATAAGTCGAGCGGCACTTTTGTGGTACGCGATAGTACCTCATTTCCGGGTGCTTTTGGTTTGGCGCTCAAAGTAGCGACTCCGCCACCCAATGTCCAAATGAAAACAGGTCTGTCTATTATTTATGACTTCATCTGAAAGATGTTCTAAAAGTTGTACCAATTGTTTAGGGGACACGTCGAGCGAACTGGTGCGCCATTTCTTAATCGAACCCACGAATAAAGGCGTTAGGCTAAAGGGCTGTCCCAATGAACCTACTTTTGGAAGTTTATCAGCACTGGTATACCAACACTCAGTGACTGCGATGGCTCTTCCTTGTAAACTGATAATACCTGATTCTGACCCATCGGGAGAACTATCAGTAGATTTATTGATGAGTAGTTTGACGGATGACTCTCCGGCGACCATTCTTTCGGAGGGCGCCGCCTGTAATGTACTCTATTTAGTTACTGTTGACATGGAATCACTGACTGGACCTCAAGCAGTGAGGAAAGCCGTCAATGAATTGATGGCAATGAGACCACAGCCAATGCCAACTGTCGTTCACTTTAAGGTCTCTTCAAAAGGAGTGACGCTTACGGACAACACTCATAGGTATTCTTCATTCAAATTATTAGTTGATTCTCATTATTTTTAACACTCTTTACAGACTCTTCTTTCGACGTCACTATCCTCTCATTTCTGTAAGTTTTTGTGGTATAGACCCTGACTGTCGAAAGTGGAAACATCAATTCGAGGGAATACCTCTGCCCTCAGGCGAATGGTTAGTCTTTTCATATTATCACATCTGATATGACTGTTGAAAATAATATCCTTATTATTAGTATATGTTTTGGATTCGTTGCACGTAAGACCGGTAGCAAAACCGACAATCAGTGCCACGTATTTGCTGAGTATGACGCGGACCAACCCGCCTCTGCTATCGTCAACTTTGTCAACAAAGTTATGGCAACAAATCCATCACAACAGCAAAGATCTAATTTGTTATAGAAAACTATGAATTTTCTTGGAATTGAGAGCACAGAAGAGAAGGACCCGAATAGAGTCGATATCCTTCAAAGTGCAGCTAAAGTTTGTGTCGATTCCGGCGATGAAACCGAAGCAATCAAAACCACACAAAGAAAGTGCCTAATCTTCAGACAAAACTTGATTTTCGCCAACATTTTACTATATATATACACATATTAAATACATTTAATAATATCGTTATATATATATATTAGAAAATTATGTGATTTAATATAAAATGCAATTTAACTATCATTTTATTAATTCATTTTATGATTGTATTAAAACACAACTTAAATATTTCTTTCGATATTTGTTTAATCAAATTTTTTCTTAAAAATTTTGTTTCAAAACATTTCAATTTTGTTTTTATTGTAATTTAACTTTTCTCTGGAATTTTGTTGATATATCAGGAATTTCTTCAAGTAACATTTTTGTTCTTCAGACCTAACTTTTTTGTTGAATTTTTGGACTTATTAACAAGAACAATGTTTTATGTGAGAGTTGTCACAAATATCTCTCCCTCTCTCTCTTTCTCTCTCTCTAGTCATTAAATAAATAACAAATATTTGAAATAAAATCATTATATTCTTATATTCAGATCGAAATACGAAATGCTTAATAAGTGAAAAATAGTTCTTCAAAAAAAGATTACATGATTTAAGCTTCAAATCGAAATTCAATCTAAAGATTTTCGCAATTCATTCATAAAAAAGGAAAGAAATTTGTTTTCGGAATTAAATTCGTGCAATAAGTTTTCTATTATGTTATTTTATGGACTAAAGATCCGAATTTCTTATCAATGCTTCATTCAATTAATCAAAAGTGATTTGTGAATCTAAAAAAGATAAACTTTATTTTTTAAATTGTTGCTGTTCAATATATTAGATAAGTAATAAATTTTATACAATTGCTATTAAGTCACTCGTGAACATTTTTCAGAAGTGGGCTTGAAACATTTAGAACCAAAACACAGACCAAAATTATGGTTCGGGTGATATTTCTGAAAAAATGGTAGCAGTGGTTTCTTAAGACACTGCTCAGCAGCTGTTCCTCAAACAGATAATTTTGTATTCAGCTGTTTTATGATCACAATTTTTGTCACCATTTTAGTTGTCACACACTTTCTTCTTTTAGTGAGAGGTTTCAAATTAGCAGTTCCTGTCATCTCATATCTCTGGTCTATTCCAGAAAACTTTTAATCTTATTCTCTTTCCTTCTGAAAAGGAGTAAAAATGTTTTTATTTTATCGAAATTAGTTGTTTTTAAGTAAAAGTGCACAACTCCATTAACGAGGTCCTGTCTTTGTTTTTGTATTACTCCTTTATCCAAAACGTCTTATAATGGTTACAGTGTCGGATCAATGTAAGAATATCTTATCTATCATTTGAAACATTATTCGATAATAACAAAGCTTTAAGTCGCGCGCTATGTGTCCACAAACACCGCGCAATCAGTTTCAGTACATCTTTTATTTTAACAATTTATTCTAACAAGATATTCAAAATTTACACGATATTATCAATCTTCTTTTTCAAATTTCAGAAAATAAACTAGGTACTCCAACATGCTGATAAGCTGATAAAAATGTAACAATCTTATTTTTTAGTCTATTCTTGATATATCTGCGGGGTTTTCTTAATTAATTAATAATTACCCATTCAAATGGTTTCAAATTCAATGAAAAACTAAATTACATTTTTAAATAAAATAAGGAGAATTATTTTAAATATTATTTTTGATTGCGGCTTTATTATTTATGTCACTGTAATAAATCGTGGTGAATTACAAATGCTTTTAATTTTATTTTGTTCTACAAACTGTAAATTATTGCTTGTTTCAATTTATTCTTCAATTTTAATCAACTTTAGTAATTAGCATATAAAAACTGGAATTAAGTTTTTAATCATAAATTGAACCATGATACAAAGTAAATTAAGGTATGGATAAAAATCAAATCAATTTGTCTGTCATCACAATCTGAAGCATATGCTCAGCCTTTTCCAAAAGATTTAGGTTTCTAATCTTCCTTGAATGTATTTGTAATGATTAAATAGTTTGGGTTTTCTTCTTGGATATTTACACTGGAATTGACTTCAGAACAATAGACGGGCTCTGAATAAATGGGGTCATCCTCAAAATGGTTTAGGTCAATTGCATCGTCATATTTATCGAATTCATTAGTATTTTCATTTGTATCAACAGGCACATTTTGTTTCTTTATTAATCGGATGCACAGAAATATTATAATAGAAACTAATGTGAAAAATATTATCAAACCTATAATTTCAAAGCTGAAGTTCAGACTAAGCCTTCCTTTTCCCTCCCCTTTCCCAATTAGAGGCATAATTTTGTTACAAATACTAGATCTTGTTAAAGTATTTTGAAGACTGATATCAGTAGCAGTATTTCTTTCACTCTGCTTATAAATTTTTACATAATCTAAGTTAAATAGTGAACAGGGCCAAATGTCTGAATCATCAATTGATAAAACTTGTCCAGGGAAGTATATGCCCCCGACACTCAATTTAATGGCCAGTTTATAAATCTGATTAAGAAATTGTTTACTATTATTCAACTCTCTGAAAACACTGGCAGTGAATAAGAGGTTGTCGTCGAACAGCCATCGGATCTCAGTTTCAGTCCATTCCAAGGCATAGGTGTGAAAATTTGCCAGTCTTTCAGAGATAAGTGATTGGTTATCAACACTTCTTAATAGGGTTTGTTCATCAACACTATTAAGAAAACTATTCTGGTTATTTTCAGGATTTTGAATTCCATAATTAAAACAACTTGACTGGAAATTTGTCATAAGTATTATTTGCTCGGAGCGAATATCACTTTCTTCAGGCACTTAATATATAACAGGTCTCAACATTTTTCCAATTGGGAGAGCAGCTCTTATTTCAAATCTACCATATTTAAAACTTTCCTTTGTCGAAATCAAAGGAGCAGTGTAATCTCTGTCTGAATATTTCTCACGAATAGCCGCTAATACGAGAACTCCTTCGGAAAGTCTAGTATTGTCTGAACTGTTAGTATTGCAGTTGAGTTGGTTTTTAAGGATTTCTAAATTAATAGAATAATTAAAATGAATTTAAATGATTATAATTCACATTGAATTATATTTACCACAAAGTCCTGTGTCGTGCTTTACATCCCATTTATTCTGATCGAGTGAATGATTGCCAGTGAAGTCATCTTCAAAAATCATTTCCCAGTATGTTTTTGGTCGAATAATTGAAAGTATTTCATTGTAGATATCTGTGCTTGATGAATTTGTCTGTTCAGTTAGATTGTTTTCAATAATCAAAGTTTCATTGGTGACATTTTGATAAACTCTAATGTAATCAAAGATGAGTTCAGAACAGTTCCATTTTTTCACATCAAGTCTTTTAACTTGAAAAGAGAAATCAAACTTGAATGGTTGTTTAAATGTATTGTATTTTGTGTCCAGGTGATCAAACTTTATTATTTTTAACATTTTTCCATTAAAAAACCAGGATAAGTGGGTCTGATTCCACTCTAATACATAAGTGTTGAAATCGCATAAATAATCGTTCACTTCAGTTGCTTTAACCAAATATCCAACTTCATCTCTTTTATCAAGCTTAATTCTGTTATTTATCATTTGGGGAGTTTTGCAACATTCTAAAATGTTAATTTTATTACCATTATCAGTGCAAAAGTTTGTGTATTCTCTTGGAATTAGAGAAAAATCGATCCCAAAATGTTTTCCTTTAGGCAGAGCAGCCCTGATCTCAAATCTGCCAAAAGTGAAGCTCTGTTTTGCTATAATTCTGGCCGACGTATAAAACTTATCCAAATTTGTCTGTCGTTTGGCGATTAAAACCAGAGATCCGTCCATTACTCGAATATTATTTTTTGTGTAATAATTTGTTTGAGAATTTTGACAATTACCTAGAGATATAAAATCAATAACCATCTTAAAATATTTAAAAAAATTAATATTACCCGAATTTTATTTTGAAATGGGTCTTAAAAATATTTTTAATTATAATAATACTTGATCTTTAAGTTCTTATGGCAAAAAATAACGCTTGAGACCAAAAATCTGCACTGCAAACAGGAAATTTTATTCTAATCAAATTGTAACTTGAACATTAAGTTTATACTTGAAACTAAACTTCATTATATAATAATTAAATTTTATAAAAGAAATTATTTTGAAATTGATAACCTGGGAGATATTCTTTTTGAACGATGTATATGTCTAAAATAGCTTCGGAAAACTCATTTTGAGAAAATCTTTTATCATGATAAAAAATGGTGAAAATAACCCGTGGAATAAGAAAGAAACTTACATTCTTTGTCATCAAAGACTTGCCATTTGTTCTGATCGATAGCACTTCCATCGAACTCATCGGAAAATACGAGTTTAAGACTGGACTCAGTTTTGGTAGCAATTAATAATAGAATTAAAGCACAACTAATTCCAATGGAAATTTGGAAATTTTTAATTTGAAAATTCATCTAAAAATTTAGAATTATATTCTCTTTGTTTAAGTTGTTTGAATGCAATCGAAAAAAATCATAATCTACTAATATACTCTTTGAACATGCTGATTCAGAAATTATCAATTAAAAATCATGCCATAATAGGATATTAAATCCTGTTTATATTCATCATTGGATCGATTTAGAAAATATATTTATAAGGTGATAAAATTTAAGTCCTTTTTATTTTTGGAATAAATTTTCAAATAAGGTGATATATGGAATTTTTTATGGTTTACTCAAAATACCAAAATAGGCAATTACAGTCGCTTCAATTTCCGGGAAATACCCATTCTAAAAATATATTTTACAAAGTAGATTTTATTGAGCAATATCAAAAGAATCATTTAAAATGGGATTTATCATAATAAAAAAAGATTCTTTTATAAAATAATAAACAAGTTTGTCAAATAATTTTAAAATATCCTTAGAAGAAACTAACATGGAATCTAATACTGCTAACTAACTTTTGTTTTAATCTTTTTCCCATGGCTTGTTAACAAAATTCTATAGTGAAAAAATGTAGGCATTTAAAAAGTTTTAGAACCTTATATTAGCCCTTGACCTCCTAAGGGTTTTAAAGAATTAGATTTTTAACAAGAACATACCAAAACCGACCGATTAGAAGAGAATGCTCTTATAAGTGGTTGCTCGGAAAATCGTGCCCTTGTTAACGGTTAACAAGAGCATGGTAACTATTAACATTCTATATTTCATATAAAAACATGCCCTTATATGAATTTTCAGATTATCTCTTTTAATGAAAATTAATTAAAAAAACTGATTTGTTTTGAAAATTGAATTTTAATTGATTTAATGGTAATCAATTAAATCTATGAAAATTAACTCATAATGTATTTCATGATTCATTAATATAGAAGTTCCTTCAAAATGACAATAAGCATTAACGTGTGAGTTTTCTCCAGGTAATTTCATCCATGGTAAGAGCACACATATGCAAAAAGATTAACCAATAATTTGATATTTTTGAAAATGCTGTATAAAAAAGCATGAATTTTCCACATCAAAAATGTCTCTCAATTTTATAGCAATTTTTAGGAAAAATAGGTCCAAAAAAGAAGTTGTAGATGCATTGGAAATAGGAAAATCTTCGGCAACCCACCCTTGCACAAATCTAAAATATCAGAAATGGCCAATAAGGAGCTTTATTTCGTTCAACACTGTAAACTGAAAATACCCCTCCCCCTCCCCATTTTCATTGGTCATTTAGTTAAAAATCTATTTACAGTATTTTCTTGTATCATGTCGTGGCCAAAGATTTAATCTGGATAATTGTAAAATTTTTATATAAATATTATATTTTTCAATAATTAATAATCTGACCAGAAAGAATGTGTTACAGTTAACATGTCTTATATACTAAAGATATGAATACAAGTCGAATATGTGTTTGTCTGTTAGTTTACAATAGTTCTGGATATCCAGGGATATAACTAATAGTTAAGAATAAGCCCTGATATCCAGGGGTATGATATACTCACTGGGTATGAGCGTATCAATATTATTAATTTTATAATAAATTTAAATTTAAATAAAATTATTAAAATATTTTTGAAAATAATTAACTTAAAGTGCAGGATAAATGAATGATCCGCACATATAATGGTTATAGCAAAAATAGATTGTTAATCGTGCGCTTTCAACAAATAGTGGCGGAGTTTCAGAATGAAAATCGCGGACAAACCAAATGAGAATCGCGTTCTATGAATCAAACAATAAATTATTAATTGACAGCATATGCACAACAAATGCTTTGCACAGAATTGATTGCCAGACTTATAGAACGCGATTTTCATTCTGAAACTCCGCCACTATTTCTTGGAAGCGCACGATTTTCAATCTATTTTTGCTATATTTTAGAAAAGTTAATGATTTTCATATAATTCTTTAATTTTGATTTTACAAGTTTGAAAATAAATTGAAATAATACTCTGTTTTTCCCACTTTGCTTGAGTTTTTAATAGAAAATTAACAGGATATTCAACACTATTTTCAGTAGCATTTTAGAGATAGGATGTTCTCTACAAAAGTATTGTATTAGGAACTTGTAAGAACCGACAAATATTTTTGACTGAAATTGTGACAGTATATGATTCTCGCTTATATGTTATTATTATATAAAAGTTGAATAAAACCTCTTGATACCTTACTTATTGATCAATTAAATGTTAACAATAATATAAAAATAATAATATAATTAAAAAATATTTTAATGACTTCAATACTTAAGATAAATAATTGAATATTGTGCTATTTTCTTTTCATCTAGTGATCTGAAGCAAAATTTGATATTAGACTGATATTATTACCTTAATTTCAGTCACCATTTTATTTTTATTAAAACTGTTTTTGTTGTTGTTTTTTACTGAAAAGTAAACAAAAATGTCTGAAATTATTAGTGAATTCAAAGTATTTTATAATTTGCAAAAAGATTTAATTAAAAACATTAAAATTTTTAATGTCTGTAATTATGGAAATACGGGATATTTTGTAACAAATGACGATAAAGTGTATGGTATTGGCCAAGGTATTAGTGAGAGATGTGGTTATAATGAATGCAATGATAACAAGAATTACCTTTTAATTCCTGAATTGTGTGACAAACGAATTGAAGAATTCTTTGGCGAAAAAGATGTAATGTTTGCCCGAAATGATAAAAATGAAATTTATGGCTGGGGTTTAAGTGATCATGGGCAACTTCTTCAGAAATTATCATCAAACCAATATTTAAAGCCTCACAGAATTGATTATTTCAACAATAAACAGATTATCGAAATAAATGGATCTTGTCACTTTTTAGCAATTTCATCAAAAGGGGTCCTCTATGGATGGGGTGATAATACTTATGGACAAATGGTTGCATATAACCAAATGAAATATGTTATAATTCCTATTATTATTGACCTGGACAAGCTGTTATTGAGGAGAATGCAAGCCATCTACTGTTCGGAATTGAGTACATATATTCTGACCACCAGTGGTGACGTCTATAAACTGATAGACAAAGGATGGCGATTCAATGACAAATCAGGTACAGTGATTAAGAAATATTTTATTAAAGTCAGTGACATTAGATTTGCACCTTTTTATCCAAATATTTTGGTTGAGACACCAAAAGGTGTGTTTTCTTTAAAGTATGCTGATCACCCTGCAAAAACAGAATACAAAAAAATATTTGAATATTATTTATTTGAGTATCAAATAACTAACAGAACAATACATTTGAGGGATAATGGAATCTATGCCATCGATTTTGGCCATAAAACAGAAGAATTTGCCAAAAAATTTAAGGTAATATTTTCCAATATTGAAGAATTCTACTATAAATTCACTGATAATATGGAAATCTCATCAAATTTGAAATGTTTTGATATTTTTAATGATTTTTCTAAAAATATCGAAAGTGATGTCAAATACTATTATTCTTCCGGAGAATGGGATTCAACCGAATATTTTGCATTCTTTGTGATGATTGATAACAAAGTTTATTGCCTCGGTGATAATTATTTTGGACAATTGGGTTTAGGTCACAACAAGAGGGTTATTGACAAAAATATAATATCAGAATTATGTGACCAGAATATCGAAGAGTTCTTTAAAGGGTCAAGTGTCATTTTTGCCAGAAATAATCGCAATAGCATATATGTATGGGGGGAAAATGAATATGGGCAAATTGGACTTGGATATATTAGTGGTGAAAATGAATATTTCAAACCACAGAAGATTGAATATTTTAACGACAAAAATATCGTACAAATAGGTTCTGGTAAATACTACTGTTTGGCCCTATCATCCAATGGTCTACTTTATAGATGGGGTGGTCTTAATAATTGTGAACCAATTTGTTTAAATGGAATTAATACAGTAAACATGCAAAATCCAAAAAATACCTTTTTTAATAAAGAAGTTGAAAGAAAATACAAATTTATCAATTGCGATTGTGACAGTTCATTTGCTGTGACAACCGATGGAAAGCTGAAATGCTGGGGTAGTGCCAGGAGAACAGTTTCCTTACCCAAACTTGAATCATTGAACATAAAAAAGATTTTAGAAGAAAAAGGCAACTTCTTTATTCTAACAGAAGAAGGGTCTATTTATGAATTGAGTTCAAAAAGAATTCTTTTTGGTCTTGCAAAAGTACCGAAATTGAAACTATTAAATGTTGAAATTAAGTTCATTGATATGATAAAAGTGGGAAATAATGTCGCTTTTCAATCGGATAATTGTGTATATCACCTAGAATTTGACTGGATAGAAGAAAAACTCAATTTATCAAGGACAGATTCCTTTAATTTTTATGACTACTATTTGCATAAAAAGAAAGTATTATTCAAAACAATTCACATAACAAACGATGGATATCTTATGACTAAAAAAATCAAATTCAATGAAAACCATAAAAGAAATAAAAGCGAAAACGTTTTGTTCGTTGAAAATACAAATGTTTTCGACAGAAACTATGAATTCAATTTTGATGAAATTGAAAAAATTGGGAAAGGAAGTTTTGGTACTGTATTTAAGGTTAGAAATAAAGCAAGTAAAAAATTATATGCGGTAAAAATTATTCAAACAACTGGTGAGTTGATATTTATTTTATTGATGATCTAATAAGTTATTTTATTACATAGATGATTTAAATAGGACTTTACGGGAGGTTAAATTATTGGCTGGTTTGGCAAGAGCATTTGTTGTTCCATTTTTAAGTGCATGGATTGAAAGAAAAATCGTATTCAAGAGTCAGATTAATTTTTTGTTCATTCAGATGGAGTTCTGTTCACAAAACCTGAGAGAAGTCATCGAATCGATGGACAGAATATCTGACGACAGATTCAAAACATTTAAATATTG
>JAQIWP010000357.1:0-27962 GCA_034695525.1 Euzetes globulus
AAATATTGATTTATATTTATTTATGTATTAATAACTTTGGTCAAAATGACCCCCAGTTTATGGTTCGGAAAGATATCAAAACCATTCTTTGATATCTTTTACCGATAAAAATATTGATTTATGCATTATTAGATGCTCTAGTAATCAAGGTAAGCTGAATTGACAAATTTGCTAAATTGCTTGGCAGATCACCTATTTTACCCAATTTTCTTATACCGAACATTTTAAACTTAGCAATCTTGGTGCTAGAAACGTGAAATGTTGACAATATTATCTGGGTTATAACTTCTGTGATAATAGAGTATTTCATTGGTAACTTCTTGAAAATTGCTTCAACTCACAAATAACCTTTCAATTAAAGTGAAACTGCAATAAAATAAGTTCTTCGTCTATAACTGTAAGTTATTTTCCTACGAAATTGACAACTATACAAACCAAACTTGGCACATTCCACTCTTCAGGCAGATTCAAATCAGTTGTGTCTCACATCTGGTTCAAAGGATTTGATCAGGAATATGATATCACAGCAGTCATTGCCACTCATTTCAAATGGATATTTTCTTTCAAGAATTTTATTTTATAACAATAAATTATATCCAGGGTATTCCTTTGCAATAGAAACGGAGAAACTCTTTAAGAGCCGGTCCACTTTACATAATAATTGGTTAAAATTCTTTTTCTCACAATCATGAAATATAAGATGAGGGCATATTTGTTTTGTAATTTATACCTGTTGCAGTACCCTGGATATAATTTATTGTTATAAAATAAACAAATTCTAAAAAGAAAAAAACGAACCATTAAAATTAGTTGCATGATTTGGTACTAGACTTCTGACATATCATATTCCTGACCCAATGCTTGGCTTTTCGTATGCAACCAAATGTGAAAGACAACTGATGTGAGTGTCCCTTAAGAATGCGTTAATTGTCGAACCTGTCGGACAGAACCAAAATGTTTGTTTAATTGTAAATTTCGTAAAAAATCTTACAGTTATATAATCAAGTTACCAAGAATTGAAAAATAAAATAAAACCTAATCACTTGAAAAAAACTAAGCTCTAGCTTGGTTACCAGGAAAAGAAATTGTAATCCAGGACATTTCCAGGCCAACTTGTATAAAATCTGTTTTCTAGGACAAGTTCTGGTTGATAAACATTATCCAAAATCAAGGACTGTCCTGGAGATCTAGCTCTAGTCATTCTTTCCTAAATCCGGTTTGCAGTATCTGTGGAGCACATCCCAAGTTCAAAAGTTATTCTGATTTCTTTATAATCATAAAATTCTGGTCAAATGAGGACTTAGATAAGAATCGAATAATTATTTACTTACTTAATTACAATATTTGAAAACAAGAATATTCCCAAAAAGTCTAAGTTTAGTTCAAATTTATTGGTTTTGTTTAACACAAATATTTATTTTGCACTTTATATCAAAAGATATTTTGAAAATACAATACAATTATTGTATTAATGGCCTGTAATTTGAAATCTTTAATACAAAAATCATAAAATTCACAAAAACTGAAATTTGAATTCAAAACAAATTTTATGATATTTTTGAGAAAAGAAAAAACGATAAAATCAGAAGAAGAGACTTTTAGAAGAATTTCTAATAAATTGACGAAAAACTAAAATTTTAGGAAAAATATAAATAATTTTTAAATTATAGTATAAATTACAATAAATAATATCAATTGTAATAATAATTGTTTCCCAAAACATGCAAATAATAAAAGCATTAATAAAATTTAAAAATAGAATAAATATCTTATAAATGGCTTTATTGGGCAACAGGTTCTTCTTCGGAGTTCTCATTATCTTCTAATTCTTTAGAGTCCAGTATTTCGAATCCATTTATACCATTCGTTGACTCTTTGGAACAAAGGCTCAACTCATTGGAAGAATTGCTTTTTGCGATACTGTCAACAGTGGAAGCGCTCTCAGAACCGGACTCTTTGTTATCTACGAGACTCTTGTCTCCTTCATTGGTGACAAGAGGAACAGATTCGTCACTATCTTTCCTCTTTTTCTTCTTTTGGTCCCTGTCTTTGTTATCTTTATCTTTGTTATCTTTATTGTCCTTATTTTCTTCGCCTTTCAAGTGGTGTTTATAGAGCGGCCAAAACGACTCAAAAAAGCCGACATCTTCTGTAAGGTTCGGGAGAAGCCAAAAGTGATGTTTACCGAAAGTAAAGACCCAAACGATTGTAAATATAACCAAACGAACTGAAAACCAATAATAAGACTAAACCATTGATAAAAGTTTCAAACGAGAAGAAGAAAACAGAGCTAAACATTTGACAAGAAGAGAATGCGTTACAAATGATTATTGACTTACGAACGGCTAAACCAATGATAAAGAAGAGGAAAGCGGCCAAAGCTATGCTCAGGTAATACACATAATTGCGTACAGTTCGCGGCCACAATGGGAACAAACATACGGCGATGGCCGCCAACACAAGAGCCGCGCCAATAAGCCACGCTCTCAATGGGATCGGGTCATAGATCCAGACAAAAGGCTATTATCACAAACAAACAATTACTTATAGTAGACATAAATCCATTACTTACTTCATTTTCGTCGACAAACATCTGATCCAAATGCATGTCCAGCTTTATCTTCTTCTTCTCTTTCTTCTTGACCTCTCCTTCTTTGGAATCCTCTTTTTCTTTATCTGTTTTTGTCTCTTTCGAGTCCTTCGATTCCTTTAACTCTTTCTTAGACTTCTTCTTCTCTTTGATCTGTTCTTCATTACAACTGCTCTCTTCGTTGTCCACTTTTTTCTTTTTGTCCTTTTTGACGACAACAGTCCGCGCTCTGTGAAAGAACTTATGTCTGAGCATCTGTTCCATGAACTGAACGACAGACTCGCGGGACGTGAAGAGGGCCTCCTTTTGTCGTTTGTCATCTTTAGACCACTTCGACTCTAACAACAAATCAATTGCTTTCGAGGCTATCATTCAAATAAAAGTAACCTTTAATTAAATTGTCTTAAGACTAAAAGGTCAGACCAATGAAATAATCAACTTTGTGTGACAATAGAGTTGTCTTCTTCGGTGGTAACTTAGACCTAAGATATTTTGCTATCTCATACTCCACTTTTGATGGCTTATCCGATTCAAGACTTACTTCACTCTGGATTCAAATCAATTGATAATACAATTACTTTTAAGACAAATTTATTGAATATTACGTAACAATTGAGATATCATTTGATTTTATTAATCAAACAAATTGGAAGTCATTATAAAATGTTTGGAAACGAAGATAATTACCTCTTTCTTGCGTTTAGTTTTTCGTCTATCGGCCATAATTTGCTAATATATGAGCCAAAGATCAGATTTGATTCAAAAGTGTTGTCAGCAAACGAGTGGACGACAACACAAATATGATTTCGTGTTAAAATTGAGTCAATATTTCAATGTTTGTATCGATTGTGTGAACCACTGAACAGACGTTTCACTCAAACATTCAGTTCAGTCAACGAAATAACAGATGAAAGCCTCCCATAAATATCAGTACAAAATGTCATATTCTTAGTGCCCATTAAGTTAGACATTCTTTTATTAATGACTTAATTATCGACTCTTTTTTGAATAATAGTTATATCGAATGTACTTAAAAATTATAAAATACCTAGGTGCACATATTAAACATTTCAAAATCATCGTTTGAGTGGTTAAGTGCAAGAATCTTAGAAGCATTGACTTTTGAACCACAAATCTTTTACAATAGGAGTCAGTAACTGAACTGTTCTTCTCATTCAATTTCATTGATGCAAATCCTTAATCTTACAATTTTGTCGCTGACATTGAAATATTAGACAATCTTTTGGAATAAATAGAGTGGAAACACATCCTTTCAAACAAACATAAACTAATCATACATTTGCCATAATTCTTGTATGAATATGAAAGGCCTACCGTTTACCCAAAAGGTTCGCAATTTATAAACAATAAAATTGATTATTTTCGTGACATTACTTAAAAATCCAAAATCAATTTCAGAAATTTAAAAAAGCATTAAAATGCAGAGCAAATCATTCAAATGTAAGCAGTCTTTTCATCTATCGAATCGAGTATTTGGCTTATCGCTTATTTATTCTAGAACAAATTAGAGTAGATCTAACTAAATTGTAAATTAATTTTCAATACAAATAATTTATAACAACTTTTTTCCTTAACTTGCTCTTGTTTTAACTTAACTTGGTTGGTGTATCAAATCTGGTTTTTACCTTGTTAATTAATTTGGATTGAATTTTAATTGAAAAGACATTGCCCTGATGAATTTTAGCGCTACTTTTGATGGAAGATAATAAAATTCTTATTAAAACTATCCGTAATTTCATAATAGAATTCTATATGAATTAATTGTGTTACCTGGGTATTTCTTATTTCATGTTGAATGAATTTGAATTGACTAAGTTCAACGAAATCTAGCAAAATATTTTGGAGACAGAGTAGCATGTTCATTGCGCACATAAAACATCAATTAATTGATTATCATATTTAATGTTTAACTCGAAAGTATTTTAGTAATTAATTAGAAAAAGTTTCATAAATAGTGGGAAAGAGTGAGTGTTTGTGATATAGGGAGTGAACGTAATTAGAGTTAAGCCCCTCATTGTGTTGACTGAATGTTGAGTCACTTCAATGAAATCATTTAATGTTATTATTGACTAATCGTTTGTTTATCTCTCAACTGAATCAATTGATTTCATTCTTATTCGACAATAATTAAAATATTGTTCAAGACTTGAATTAATTGTATTGAAATCTGAACTCAAATCGCAAATAATGTCCAGCGGAGGAACTCTTCAGGTTTGACTAAAAGGCCAACATTTGTGTCAATTTCCGAATCATTTTTCAAAATCTTATGTCTTTACAGAAAGCCATAGATTTAGTGACAAAGGCTACAGAAGAAGATAAGGCTAAGAACTACGAGGAGGCCCTCCGACTCTACGAACACGCGGTTGAATACTTTCTTCACGCCATCAAATGTAAGTGAAATGTGTTGGGGTTTGTCTCTGTTGTAACTGTCCTTCAATTGTGGTACAGATGAGGCTCAGTCTGAAAGGGCTAAAGAGAGCATTAGAACCAAATGTGTTCAATACTTGGAAAGAGCAGAGAAACTAAAGGCTTACGTCCGCAACAATAAGTCCAACAAAAACGATAAAAAACCGGTCAAAGCGGGGGACTCGGGAGCCAATAATAAAGACGATGACAGCGATGAGGAGGACAAGGATAAAAAGAAGCTGATGAACCAATTGGAGGGCGCCATTGTCATTGAAAAGCCTAATATCCAGTGGTCAGACGTTGCCGGACTCGAAGGTGCGAAGGAAGCACTTAAAGAGGCTGTCATTCTTCCGATAAAGTTTCCCCACTTGTTTACGGGTAACCGAAAACCCTGGAAAGGAATCCTTTTGTTCGGTCCGCCCGGAACTGGAAAATCATATTTAGCCAAAGCAGTGGCTACTGAAGCGAATAACTCAACATTTTTCTCCGTTTCTTCATCTAATTTGGTGTCCAAATGGTTGGGCGAAAGTGAGAAACTGGTGAAAAACCTGTTCGAAATGGCGCGACAGCACAGACCAAGTATTATATTCATAGATGAGATCGACTCCCTCTGCAGTACTCGATCTGACAATGAGTCGGAATCTGCGCGAAGAATCAAAACGGAATTTCTCGTCCAAATGCAAGGTTTGCCTCACATTTGATCCCAAATTATGGTTTGTTTAGTCAGACATTTATTATGTTGTTGTCATATGTCAGGTGTTGGCAACGATAACGACAATATCCTAGTATTGGGCGCCACAAACATTCCGTGGGTTTTGGACGCAGCCATCAGAAGACGATTCGAGAAAAGAATTTATATTCCTTTACCTGAAGAACACGGAAGACTCAAAGTCATTAAAATGAATATCGGCGGTACTCCCAATTGTCTCACCGAAGACGACATCAAAGTTTTGGCCAAAAAGACAGAAGGCTTTTCCGGCGCTGACATATCTGTGTTGGTTAGGGACGCCCTAATGCAACCCGTCCGCAAAGTCCAGAGCGCAACACATTTCAAAAGAGTTTGTCCACACATTAGTTGTTTATAATTAGTTGACAATCGTATGCTTTAGGTGAGGGGCGCGTCCCGTAACGACCCATCACTGGTTGTCGATGACTTACTGACGCCCTGTTCTCCGGGTGAGAAGGGGGCCGTTGAGATGTCGTGGGCCGACGTTCCCGGCGAAAAACTATTGGAACCTATGGTCTCAATGAGTGATATGTTGCTATCGTTGGCCAACTCGAAGCCCACCGTTAATGACACCGACCTGAAGAAGTTGAAGTCCTTTATGGCAGACTTTGGTCAAGAAGGATAACATCAATCACTTGATCTAATTATGAGATAATTTATACAATAATTCTTTTATCGTTTCAAACAAAGACTTTATTCACAATCAAATCGATTAAATCTAATTATAAATGTATTAAATTTTAATTAAATATATTTTTAGTATTTTCTCCATTAAGTGCTTAAAACCTGAATTAATTATAAGTCAATTCAAACAAAATACTGTTATTTCAAACACTTTTTCTTTCAAATAAATGTATAAATCGTTTGAAGAAATGTTTGAATTAATTACTGATTAAAGCCTTTGATTACAAACCGAACGAAAATTTAGTGAAAACTTATTTGCGTTTTATCTCTGCTTTTGTTCTCAACTTCTCTTCCAATCATTTGTTAAACTCTTTTCCAATTTAATTGACGTTAAATCAAAGTTTAGTCAGATTTTGGCCACAATTTGTCAAATCTTTGCTTATATTCATATCTGAATCAACAAAGAGATGGAATTCGATGAAGAATTGGATTATGAACCCGACGCAGAAGATTACGTCAACAATCTATTGTATGCCACCAATGAGGAGCAGATAGATCCTGACCTTAACAATCAAAACAACCATCAGATCAATTGTAACGACAACGGAATAAGTGATGACAAAGATGAACAAACAGTTTCTCCAAAAGATAATGAAGTGTTTGTTCAGCATTTGGCTGAAGAAGTTGATGACAAAAGGGATGGTACCAATGATGAGCACATCGGCTCTAAGAGTGGCAAACAGTTGAAGAATAAACGCAAAGACAAAATGCGTTCCCATTTGTCTCCAAAACATTCAAAAGATTCGGATAAAATACAGACGAAGAGTTGTGATCACAAGGAAAAGAAGAAGAAGAAGAAAAAGAAGAGTAGAACCAAAGATCGCGACTCTTTTGTAGATTTAAAAGAACAGAATTCAAAATGTGTTGACTTATTGTCAGATCCAGTCATCAGTTCAGTGAATAGACAGCTTTCACAGCCATTTGAGGTAAAAAATGTTTCAAATGAATCACATCTGGAAGAAGACCCAAAGAAAACAATTATTAATATTTCGAGTCAGGAATTGATTGATAGATATGATTCAGAGGGTGTCTGTGAGGGATGTCAAGTCGTTCTTCCCTCTTATTCCAAACAATTGTTGGACAGAGCAGTTAAGGGGCAAGTTAGTTTTATATTTGAAGAAAGACAAGAGAGTGAAGAGTCTTCTCAGGACAGTCATATGGATCAGTTCAATGAGTCGAACTCAATGATGAGTCCAGAGATCAATTTTAGTGACCATCACTTTGAAGAACAGTTCAGTCAGACTCACAAATTTGACAAAAATCCCAAAAATAAGATTAAAAGAGTCGAACGAAAGCGTTCTACAGAATTGAGATTATCTGAAAGCTCTTCAGAAGAACAAGAAGAAGAACTTAAGATCAAGGAAAAGGCTATATCTGACTCTCAGGTAATGGATACCGAAAAGTCAGAGAATCGAGTGTCGGTTAATCTAATCATTGGATTGCCTTCGAGTGAATCCGAACCAAATAATGACATTAAGAAGATTAAAAATAAATCTATTAAAAGTAAACCCAAAACTGTGATAACCAAAGGATTGGAATTGAAATCAGGTCTGGATTTGGTTCGACTTCAAAACCTGTATAGAAACCCTGAACCAATGTCTGAACCAATCCCTGAAACTAACAATAAATGCATAGAAAAAGACGATAAATATAAAAAAATTTTGAAACAAAAATGCGAATCAAAGAAAAGAAAAATGTCTAATAAATTGATAGGAAAGCCCTCAATGTCCTCCTCTTTGGACGATATCGAATATAATAATTATAATAACAGGGAACTGACAAATAAGGAGATCCAAGTTTTGGTGGATAATTTACCAGACATTGGCACAGAAAGCTATCAATTCAAATGCCCTTTAAATGACTGCCAGTTTGTCACAACTGAAGAACTAGAACTAGTATTACACTCAATGGTACATATCGATGATGATCTGAAGATAACAACAGCTATCGAATGCTGCCTCTGTCCTCTATTCTTCGTCGATAACGAATCATTGGATAGCCATGTGGCAGAAGTGCATCTTGGTCTAAATAACAAAACTATTAATTAAAAATAAATGATTTATTTGTCGAATGTGTAACAAAATAAGTTTTAATCATAAATAAAATGTCTGATAATTGTCATCACATTTATTCTAAAGACTGGTTTCCAATGGTTTCTGAGGATTGACTTAAGAGAGAATTTGGTCGGTTGTCTTCTTCAGCTTTCATTTGGTTGTCTTGTTTAAGGACCTGTTCTACGAATTTTTCAAATTCTTTATCCTTTATTTTATTCCTTTCTTTGAGTTCGGTTTCAGTGGAAGTAAAGCAAACGAAAAGTTTGAAAAACTTTTGATTTTTGATTACTTGAATGGCTTTTTGGGCCAATTTTGTTGACTCAAAGTCAATGAAAGCAAAGGGACGCCTCTTTTCCATCAACTCATGGCTTCTCATTATCTTCACCCCCAAGAATTGACAGCCGATCCGATTCAGGAAATTCTTTAGACCCGTTTCAGTCAGGTCTGTAGGAAAGCCATCGATATATAACTTAATATTGTGCTCTTTATTGGTTTTCAAGTGTAAGGGCAGGTGGGCTGCCGTCTGACCACTTCCATAGCTATTCACTGAAAAAGACTCGAAGTCTTCTTTCATTGGCTTCCAATCAACAAAATCTTCTGCCATTCTTTCAAATAATTGCTTTCAATTGATTGAAAACTCGGTTCAAAATCTAATAAATAGAAAGTTTGGGTGAAATCAATGACTTTAAGTAATGTTGAAAACTGTCTGAAATGTTGCCCTAAAATGTCATTTAAAAAGTGAATAAAAGCTGACGAAATCAGTTCAATATTAGACATAAATATTGTTTACCTCTTCTATGGAATGGTTCCAAATATGTGCTGACAAATGGATAGGAAACCAACGGATCACTGAATAAGAGGCCAAATAGTTTGTGGCGTTTTTTATGTTTGTGGGTAAAGATGTGGTGAACTGTGAGTCTACTATTGGAGGGATGTGTTTGAGGTCCGCCTAAAACAATCATATATTTATTGTTTTGTTTTAGCGCTCTATTGATGAACACATTTTTGACATCGCTTTCAATTCAATTCATAATCAATTTGGTCTCAAATTGTTTCATATTTTTGTTTCTTTTCTAATCAATGAATGAGTTGTCAAAACATTTGATTCGTTTAATCAATTTTAGACCAATTAACTGATGTCTCAATAATGGACGACGAGTTAGACTTCGAAGAAGAACTCGACTTCGGAATTGTTGACTCATTCTTATATGAATCAACTGATGATATCAAAGGAGTCGAAGACGACATTAGAAGTGAAGAAAATGATGCCTCAACTGATCCAAGAAGTGAAGATACGAGTGACAAAATTGATGAAGACGTAGATAACGAGTCCAAAGGCGAAGAAAGTCGAGACACAAATCATGACAAAAGTGATGAAGAAGCAGATAATGGGTCCAAAAGCGAAGAAAGTCGAGACACAAATCATGACAAAAGTGATGAAGAAGCAGATAATGGTTCCAAAGGCAAGGAAAGTAAAGATGGTGTCCCTAATGCTGCCGATTCCAAGACCACTCATCAAACCGATGCCGTCGATGTATTGGAAAATTTTTTACAACAAATCCATTGCGAACAACGCATTAAACCTATCGCTGAACAACCCGTACGACAACCCATTAAACCAAGGGGTGAACAAACACATAAACCCGTAAAACAGATTTCTACCCAAATTACTAAACAGGCAGTCAAAGAGCCCCTCAAACAGGCCGTCAAAGAACCCCTCAAACAGGCCGTCAAAGAACCCCTCAAACAGGCCGTCAGAGAGCCCCCCAAACAGGCCGTCAGAGAGCCCCCTAAACAGGCCGTCAAAGAACCCCCTAAACAGGCCGTCAGAGAGCCCCCCAAACAGGCCGTCAGAGAGCCCCCTAAACAGGCCGTCAGAGAACCCCCTAAACAGGCCGTCAGAGAGCCCCCTAAACAGGCCGTCAGAGAACCCCCTAAACAGGCCGTTAAAGAGCCCCCTAAGAAACAAGACGTAAGAGAAAGCGACAAACAGCATATAAAACAACCCAAAGGACAGACGGAGTCCATACAAGAAATATTGAGAGAGTCTATGGGAAAGGTCCAAAAAGAAACTGTAAAACAGCCAGAACAGCAATCAAAGGAAGGGTCCCTAAATTCAATAATTTCCTTTCAAACAAATAATATATCGATAAACAACTCGACTCCGACGGCGCTCCAAAAACTGAGAAAAACCGTAGATTTAGATAAGAAGTATTACAACTCAATGCGGATATACTTAACTGAAGGGAAAATCATTGGTTACGCGGAAGACTCGTTCAGAGATGAGGCCAAAAGATTCAAACTTAAAAAAGACAAACTTTTGTTGAATGGCAGGGAAGTGATCGAAACGGAAGACAGACAGCGCGACATATCTATTCAGTTCCATTTGAATTCATTGGCAAAGTCGGCCAAATCGAGACATCGAGGGGTTGCCACCACTGTTAAAGCCATTGGTGCTAAATATTTTTGGGGAACTATTAATTATGACGTCGAAAGTGTAATAAACCAGTGCCGGGTCTGTAATCCTAAAGAATATGATTTAACTTCATATCAATTGTGGAAATACATCGAAATTGGAGTCATTGAAGGCGTTCTAATTGTTAGAGATCTGAATGAAAAGTCTTCAATATTCAACTGTGCCTTCTTGGAGGAGATGTCGGCCTTCAATATGTCTAAACACCTGATTGATATGTTCAAAACATACGGTACTCCAACCGCTATTCGCATTGTTTTGGGACTCGAACTACAGGAACAGTTTACCCAAGAATTGAGTGAATATCTCCGCAAAGGTTTACTCGAATTTATAGAAGAAGTAAAATTTGTCAGTCAGAACAGCACTGATAAGGAGACCATTAAACTACCGATGGTTGACATCCAAATAGAATACGATTCCAAAAAGTGTCCAAAAAATGAAAAAGAACTGCAGACGACTTACGCCATCAGCGCTGAAGAAGACATCTCTTTATTCTACATATTTTCTTGTAATGATTGGCTAATTAGTCATTCAGTTTTCGATACTATTTCGACCGATATTAGAAATTTTGCCAATAAATTCAAAAATTGGAAATCAAGAGTTTCCTCACTTACCCTCTATTTTCAGATTAATGGAATCAATTTGAAGGCTAATGAAGAAGAAGAAGAAGAAGAAGAAGACAGAAATGCTGAGACAATTAATTCTCAGAAGAGAAGAGGTGGCAATTGGAGAGAATTAGAAAGACTTCAGACAGACTTTAAAACATATCAACCGTCGACCAGTAAGCGACAGAACAAAGTCACCAACAAGAAGGATAATGTTTCTATCAAGTCATCAGATTCTTCTTACTCCGACTGGACTGATGACGACATGTCTTCACAAAAGCCTTCGACAACAAAACTAAAAAATAGGAACGAATCAAATTCGAAGCAATCAAGAAGTCAGTCAACACTTTCCAAAGAACCGCCGTTTAAGGAAGTCTTAAGAAATCAAATGCGACAACAAAGGGATTCAGGAGATTCCATTGAAGTGATAGATGTGGATGAGTCGTCACAACAGTCAGTCCTCTCACAGTTGAGTTCAGTCATTTCGGTATCGTCTGAGTGTAAAACCCCTGAACCTCCAGTTTTGCCAACAGTTAGTCAATCGGATTACGAGATCAATAAATTGAAGTCAAAAAGTGATTTGGACAAATACGATCCGAACTCCATTTGCCAGCCCTGTATTGTTCGTCTCGACCACTTCTCACAACAGAATATAGAAAACGCACTCCAAGGAAATTATGAGTTCCTCCAAACAATCAATACTAATAATACTAATAATAATAATAAAGAATCAGAAGATGTAACTCAATCACAAGAAGTTCTGAATAGTGAAGAGTCAGATGGCAGTGTTGAAGGAGTGGAGGACAATTCAGAAGACATTCCTCCGACTAAAACTGAGAATAAAAATCAAAACCTAGAAAATAATTTTAAAGCCATAGTTAATCGAGAGCTGGAAAAAAGGAAGAGTATGCAAATTAAGTCTTCACGTGATTTCAATCTATCAGCAAGTTCTTCAGAAGATGAGTCAATAAAGAAGACAGAAAAATCTAAGGCAGAGTCGACACCAAAGTTGAGTAAAACTACAGCACAAACACAATTGACCCCTTCTCCGCCCAAGAGTCCGGTTAGAACTCCAATTGTACCTCGAAGTCAACTGAAACGCAAAGCAAACTCAAAGAATTCTGACAACGATTCTGATTATGACTATCGAAAAGATCAGAGTTCAGTCAGTGCCAAAACCAGCACAAAACGAGTTAAATTCGATCCCATCCCTAGAGATTTAGTCAGTTCTAAATCGACTGAAAAGAAAAAAATTCGACAAATATCTAAAAGATTGGTTGCCTCGGCTTCCAGTGAATCAGATTCGAGTGAAGACATTCAAAAGAATAACAAAAATAAATCAAATCAAAAGAACGCTAAAAATGTGACAAATAGTGAGACAACGATTCAAAAAGTAATTAAATGTGAGTTTTGTGACTTTGAGACAAACGAAAGGGGTTTATATATCATGCATTCGGTCAAACATAAGAATGAACGCAAAAATCAGGTCTTATGTCCCGACTGTAGCAAAGTTTTCTATACTAAAGAGTCACTGGAGAGACATAAGGAGGAGGAACACCCGCCAATAATTCACAACACAATCATATATGGATGCGACCAGTGCAAATCATTTAGTTCTGATTCCACTCAAGGTTTGGACCAACATTTGGTGACACACATCGAGGACTTGTCTTATTTGAAGACATCTTCTTCGAAGTTCAGGTGTTCACTCTGTAAAGTATTCACTGCTCCAAACATGGAAGTTATGTCCACTCATTTGAATCAAAAGCACCGGATGTTCAGATGTGCGTTTGACTGTCCAAACGTTGCTCCGGACTTCCAAACTCTCGAACGGTTTGTCATTCTATCAAAATTTATATCTTTGTATTAATTGAAGTTGTATTGAAGTCACGCAAAATCTCTTCACTCACGTTATGGACAGCCATTCGAATGCAAATACTGTGAGTTTACTTCTGCTGTTTTTGGAGCACTGGTCCAACACAGGCAGAAAATTCATGTAATCGATTGGACGGCCGAACAACAAAACAAATGCCTATTATGTGAAACATATTTTAATTATGACGACACGAATCGAATCATTGAACACTTGTCCACTCATTCTATGAATTTCGCTTATTTTGAATGCAAGTCATGTAACAAAAGGTGTCGACAATTAGAACAACTTAAAAAACATTGTGAAACCCATCACGCGGTCGGACCCGCAGATGGTTTAGAGGCACACATCGGAAATCTGTCTAAACTTTTCGAGGAATTGCGACAACAGTTGACAGATCGGAATAATCGAATGAAGAAAACCTCCAATTCTAATGAGACACAAAATGCAATCGCAGGCCTTATGGACGACCAGTTCGTTGATGAGAACGACAATATTGATAACGATTCGATGGGTAATCACTTTTATCTTGGTTTAACTCGATTAATTTAAAAGTCTACATAACCGCAGATCTGGTGGCGGCTGCCCTCGACTTCGCTTTTGCTGGAGAAATGGGCACCGATACTCCTACTATCAGTATCCCCGACCCTGAAACCAACGGAGAAGACCATTATTTCATTGAAGAGGACGATGACGGCAATTGGGCCCCCGTTAGTGTTCAACAGTAAGTGTCCACAAATTTTTTGACACATTTTCCATCAATGACATAATTCTTAACCATTTTAATGATTCGAGTGATTATTCAAAATCAGTTGACATTTAATGTTAAGTTTAATAATATTTCGTTTTTAACTACATTTCGATTTCATTACATTTTTGTTTTCCACAAATATTTTTGAAATAAAAAATTCAATTCTTTTGAAAATTCATTTCGAAATCAATCTCTGACTAACAGGAAGTCACTTATTGTTTAGCTTCTAATATAGTCGGTGATTAAGAATGGGAACCCAAATACCCGAACCCCTGACTAGAAAGACCCCGGGTGGAAAAGGCAAGCGCCAATTTTTGTGGTTTTCCCCGATTTTCTAACCTAAATTTAAGAGGTTCAGACCGAAAACAAAAACCTGGGGGCTATACCCCTGGCCATCCCTTGCAGACAGTAACTTGTTCCATCTCTTTGTCAAAGTAATTGGTTGTCACAAACTGGAGAATTTGCTGATCGCAGAAGAAAATGATTGACAAAAACGGAACTATTAATTGATTTATTGATGGCTTAGTTAACGATTCAATGAATTGATTTACAAATTTGTGAACAAAATTATAATTTAATGAATCTTAGAATCGATGCGAAGAAACTGATTGATAAACGAAGAATTTATTTATAAAATCTATATTAATATTTAGTTTTATAGGACTTTCGACAAACGATTTGCATATTTATACAGAAAAATATTAAAACTATGCCTTCAATCAAATGCATAGCATTTAATAAATTTATCAAAAACTCAAACATAACCGAAATGTTGGCTAATATTTATGGTATAGAAGTCTATCACAAAAAGTTATTCTAAAAATTGTTTTCAGTGTTTGTTTGTTGAGAGGAATGTTAGCAAAACGTTAGAAACTGTTCTTATCATTAGAAGCCTGAATGTAATCCAATGGAAGCAAAGCTCATATTATAGTACAGCAGCCCTTCTTCTGAGAGCCTCCGACGATATCACTGGCGTTTCCTCGAAACTTCTTAATTGTAGTGGAGGGCGAGGGCGGACTGTCATACATATACTTTGTTGTTATCGAATGACAGCTATTATTGAAAGCATTTGTCGGCAGATTTGTCACTGAATTCCGATTCGATTCAACCATTCGATTATTTGTCGAATCAGAAGAAGAAGACAGCGATAGACTGTTTCTGTGCTTTTCCGCCCTTTGCTTCTTCAGGTCAGCCAAAGTGCCCGAATTGAATGTCGGCGTTGTGTTGACCGTCACGTGTATCTCTACTTTGACAGACGGGTCGGTACCCGTGCCTCTATTGGTCGCTTGCGATGGAGGACTGTCTGCACCGGAGCCCAACTGGTGTCTGTCCTGATCCGTATATCCGGTATTTCTTATAACAATCGCCTCTTTGTTGGCATTACTTTGGGTTTGAGTTTGGTTTTGATTTGAAGTATTTTGAGTCGAAAAGTCTGAATCCGAGTCAATAGACTTCTTGTGATTCGATTCAATTTTGAACTCAATGTTATTTAAATCGACGGCACTCTCGGAATCGTATCCGTTTTGGTGCGATGGCAACGGGTCTGATGGCGGCGCCGGTGAGTCACTACTGTCAATGACTGGGACTATGTCTAACGTCTGTCGCGAGTCTTCGTCGTCGTCATCCTGTGGCTCTTTTTGGTGTCTAATGCGGGCCTCTTCTCGGGCCTCCCTTTTGGCGATTTGAGACTTTTCCCTAATACTCGTTCGCCGAACGGAATGACTTCTTGTGTTTTGACTGTGAGATCGTTTGAGTTTATTCGGATGCGACGCCTTCTTCGTCTCCAATTCATTCTTCAATTGAATTATTCTCTCTTTTAATTCTGGATCTTCACAGATATCATAAGGGGTTTCGCCATTCTTTGTCTTCGCATTAACATCGGCTCCGTTTTGGACCAACAGTTCCAAGACATCCAGCTATCAATCAACCAATAGAATAATCAGTTCAAAAACTTAAAGAGGAGTGACATACATGTCCCCAACAGGCGGCTGCGTGTATGGCCTGCCACTGATCGTTATCACATTCATCGGTGGACACGTGATTATCTAATAGGAATTCGACAACAGTTGTGTACCCATTGGCTGAAGCGATGTGCAGCTGATCCACAATTCAAACAAATTATTAAATATTTTACAAAAGTTATGAATGGGTGAGCCTTACAGGAGTGGCGCCCTGACTATCTCGCAATTCTAGGTCCTGACCGGCTTCTGACATAGCCTTCAAGTCATCCAACATTTTCACTTCGTTCATAGCTCTGGTCTGGTCTATCATTTCCTGAGTGATACCCCTTTTGGCCATTTCTGACTCAATGTAGTCGAGTGTCACCTCATCTTCACATATATCGTACGGCATATTCCCGTCCGCATTGACTGCCAGTAAATCTGCTCCTCTTTAGAGTACATAAAAACAGACAATAATTCCCTTGCTTTTTACTATAGAGATGTTAATTTAATTGAAATGTTGATTTATTACTTGCTAATAAGGTATTTAACAAGATGTAAATGGCCACAAGTGGCTGCCGCATGAAGTGGTGTCCACTGTTCGCTATCTTTAGCGTTGACATTAGCGCCGAAGTCTATCAGTAGTTTCATCATCTCTTCGCTGTCATCAATACAACACTAAAAAACAATTGAAAGAAATTATATTTTAATTGAAAAAAGTGAGGAAAAAAACTAAACCAAATGTGTAACTCACAGTCAAGTGACTAAAGTGTCAATTTCTAAGCCGAGAATATCCTCAACATTAACACACTTACAAATGCACACATAATAGTCAATCAAAATTAGCCTAAAATAGTCATTCGTCTAATCTGAACGACAATATCTAAGCAAGTGGTGACTATTTTGAGCTAGGTTAAATAGGAGCTTAAAATTTAAGTGCAAATCAAAGGGAACAATTCTAAATTCTTGAGCATTTTTCAGAAAACTTGAAATGAGAATTTTAAAAATTCTTCAAAAACCACTGATCTCGTTTGGATTCCCTTGCAAAGGTTAAAAAGCTTCCCCTTCCAAGCTCTCGATGATAAAAAGGTTAAAAAATAAGTTTATCATTTTTTATTTGATTTTTGTCACCACTTAATGTTCAAAATTAACATAAATTGTGTACAAATATCAGAACAAAATAAAATTGTATTTAAAATTATATTATGTGGAAATCGTAATAATGTTAAAATACTCATAATTATATCCACTGATGACCAATAGGGGTAATCCAATTACCAAAGGAGGGCCCATTAAAACCTCCAAAGTATTTTTTGAATAACATTTTTACCTCCTTCCTCCTCAATAAAAAAAATGTCATAGAAATGGGATGAGTTTATCCCTGCCCTGAAATTATGTGAGTTATTTTTACCATTATTTTCGATACTGAAGTCAGAAAGAAAAAATGTTCCCTAGGTGATTAGAATTATGCCCAGAATATACTCTCCTTTTAGCCATCATTGATATTATTAATTAATGAATACTCTGATGGAGAGAAGGGATAAATTAAAGGTTGAATAGGGTTTTATTTGCGACTAAACTAGCATTCTATCATTTATTCATAGTATCCAACAATTATGTAATAAAAAATTAACGCCAAATATCTTAAGATATGTTTAATAACATTATAGGAACGTTGAATCGAATTAAATGAGACGGAAATAGATTGGTTTTGACGCAAATTATTATCAAAACAGTCGTAGATTTCAATTAAACCGTTACTTCCATTACGTTGAATATTACGCTCAAAGTCATACATTTCCTCAATTAGTTTATATATAAAAATCGATGGATTCCTTTCAGAAAAACATAATTAGATGTGTGGGGTCTAAACCCAGAATAAGCTACTTTTCCATTTGAGATATTCTTGAAAGTATTTCGAAATTTTTGTATATTTTCATAAAAATGAGGCACAAAAATGATATATTCAGAAGTTTGGTAATAAGTGATGAGAAGCAGCAATAAATCTAAGCGAAGGTCAATCGTAACTAATTCTGGTTATTTTTGAAATGTTTTTATTAATATATCAAATATTTTAATTGATTTCTGCAAAGATTATTTCAATGTTACTTTAATTTATCATTGCGTTCAATCAGATTTAGTTTTTTCTTTTTAAAAATCGATGAGAAAAACAAAATTGATTCAAAATTTGTAAGTTTTTAAGCCATGATTATTTGCGATTTCATTAAATAAATAATGTGTTTTAAAATGTTTCACTTGTTATTGAAATTTCATGTTTATTCCAAGCTATTTAAACCGTGAAATTCCAATTAAAAGCAATGTTCAAGTGTTGAATTAATGAATTATTACTATTATTAGCCATAAATTAAAAATTTAAACCATAGAATCAAAAACAAAACATTATATAAGTTTCGAACAATGCATACATTAAAAAATTATGAGACTTTTAAGGTTAAAAACTTGAATAAAAGTATTGGAATATTTGTCCTCTGAAAATGTTTGCGATACTGAATAATGTTTTTTTTTGGCCGAAGATATGGGAAATGACATTATAATTGATTAATAATCAAATCAGGAAATAATTTCAGGAATGCCTTCGAAAAGTATTTCATTGAATCATTTGTAAGAATAAAGTAATCAAATTGAAAGGAAAAGTCAAATAAATCATAGTTTATATGCTCTAAAAAAACAAATTTACAGAAAAACTATTCAATCGATTCAAAGATATTTTCTAAAAGTAATATAAGAGAAAATAATAGTTAATATCATTTAATTAATATGATATCAAACGAATAGAATGAATGTCGAGGAGATATGAATGCGAATCTCAATGACTAGAATTTCAATTAATTGCGAATCACAACAAGTTTACATGAAAATTGATGGATATATCAAATAACTTATTAAAGATATGAATATGAAAAATAGCTTTAATTAAATCAGATTCCACGAACAACTATATTATTCTGTCCTAAATTTAGGTTCTATTATATTTCAAAACCAATTTCCAAATAACTTGAATATCTGGCAATCTTTTGAAACAAATAGAGATTAAGAAAATATACATTCAATACATATTTTTTTGTTATCTTTTCTTTGGAATAACTTCTCTTAGTTATTATTTAGTCAAAGGTTTCTGAATAATATTATTTATGTTATAACCGATAAAAATAGAAAAAAAGAAATTTCAACAGAAACTCAAAAACGTTTATATCGAATCAAAGTAGAGATTGTAAGCTATAAAAAGTAAGTTATCATTTGATATATTAATAACGATAATAAAAAGCATTATTGCATCGAACAAACAGTTTATGATCTAATAAATTGTGAGACAGTCCTTAGAAAGTTCATAATTTCAAATCACATAAAACAGTTTCAATTAAGGTCTGGCCATCAGATCCGGCACTTAAGTGTCATTAAGTATTGTATTGAACAACAAATTAGTATAAAAGACAAAAAGACAATTATTAATATTGACATTCCATTCAATATATATTTAAGAGTGATTGTGAGGAATAATTTAGAGATTTAGGTCTGGCTAACAGTTTTTTAAAGCTTTCAATAAAGTTGGTCCTAATTTTTTTAGTCAAAAGTATTCATTAAAAACTCTTTTTTATGATCGAAATGTCTTTAATCTGAATTTTGACAAAAAATATAAAAAATCAAAATTTGGCAAAAAAGCCCAAAAAAGGAGAGACTAATCTTTTAGATGGTTTGCTATCAAAATTATGGATTTATTTCAAATCTTGAATAACTAATGATTAAAAGCTTTTACTCAATCGAATAATAAGATTATATCTTTAATCAAAAACTCTAAAAACGTTTCGATCTATTTATTAAAAAAAATTTTTGATTTATTTAAATAAAAGAAAAGCCCAAAAATGTGGCAAATATTTATTAACCCCTTTTCATAATTTAATTTATATTTCATTTAAATAAGACTTTTATTAAAAACAAAGTTCAATTTTTTTGCTCTTAATAAATAAGATTTACTTAAAATTATTTTTTTAAAATGTGAATAAATCATTTGAAAATTCGAGTGCCGGCAATAAAATTAGAATAAACTCAAATTAATTGAATGTTAGAATTGAATGAATTATTTTAAAATCTTATTTATTAGGATTTGAATGAAACAAATTCCAAATAAAAAATTAATGAGAAAACCATTAATTCAAAGTTAATACTAATTCTCACACTTTTTAATTGAATTTCTCTCTTATTTCAGTGAATAAATTGTGATTTGCATATAATAATGGATTGGAAGGAAAACAGAAATTAATTATTTGATTATCGTTGAGATGTTTGGGCGCAGACCTGTTCTCTAATGCAATCAATTGTTTGTCTGCTAACAGTAATACACATTAATTGAAATAATAATCAAAAATACTATTTTATTAAATGTTTAAATCTCTGGCTTTACTATAACTCATGAATAATAATCAAAACATTATTGAAATACTTTTCGTATAAATAATAAATTCAAATAAAATGAATGAATAAATTGAGCGAAGAGTCATAATAGCGATCAACACTTTCAGATAAGTGTTGGCTGAGATGGACAGATGGACAGAAGACCACAACCACGACCACCATCTTTAATTTAGCAACAAATTAAACAGATTATTTCAGAAAAGCATTTGAAGAGATTGTGAAAGAATGCCTAATCTTGATCATATCTTTTAAATAGAGTTCCATTTATGTCAAAAACTTTAATAGTTGTAAAACACGAAATGTTTTTTCATTTGAGTGAAACGACTTCAATAATATTTATATACTTTCAATAAAAATATTTTTTGTGGAGATTTTGTTGATTATAATAAAAGATAAGTTCATTAAATACTTTTAATGACATTCAACTATATATTTGAATATCAATTAATAAAAGGAAGTCACGACTCAACTAACATTTAATGTTCTCAGCACTGGTTTGACAGATCGCCGGTTCGTGTGTGTGTGACCTGCATCTGCACCGGCCGGACCTATCTTATCGATATTCCGACAAATAGATACAAGACATCTGAATGCCGATAAGTCGATCAGTCAGTCAAATATTGCCTCAATTTATTCGATGCCTTATTTTTTAAATATAGGAATCAAATGAATAATTAATTTATTTATTGAAACACGAATCAGGAATTACTTCACATCATTTCTAACCTAAAATACTATTTAAGAATGCGAACAAAAAACCACAATTTTAGTGAAAAACCATTTATTTTGCTAACAATTCTTCTAAAACAAAGTAACTATAAATAAATTAAAAGAAAATAAGCTGAAAATCAGAGCCTAATTTCGAAAACTACGAAAAGACTATTTATTGGATGTAATTAGAAATCAATGGAATAAAAGGAAATCCAATCAATGATTAATTGGAGGCTCAGAGAAACTCATTATTCCAGAAAACCTGATTAATCGCGTTTATAATGAAAACTTCAGTTCCAATGAGAGCAAAGTCAATCAAAAATTCAAACCAAACATCAAAAGAAGTGTTTATTCAGCAAAACACTGTCAAATGTCAGGGAAAGTTCAGATGCAAACTCTGTCCAATACTTTTATTAGAGGATCAGAAGTGATCATTAACTTTGGATCAAATGATTAAAGTGTCGAAAGCTTTGCACAAAAAAAAGCTAAAACTCGAGATCTAAGCCTAGAGTGAAATACCTGATGTAAAGCAGTTAATCCGTCCTCATTTGTCGAGTCAGCGCTCACTCCTAACATCAATAGACGTCTCACTATAAATGATTTGTTAAACAAAATTATTAAATAAGAATTAAGATTAAAACAAAAACAGTCAGTTCTCAGAATAAATTCAATGGCAGAAACCAAACAGAAAATAGGGTTAAAGACAGACAATAATTAAAGAAATTAATTCAAACAAATAAAAAGAAAGTAATTATAAAGGATTAGTAGAAGCGAGGCTTTTATAGAAAACATAGGTTATAATTAGTGATCAGACCTTCTTCGACATCATTTCTTGCGGCCGCCTCTAACAGCATAACCGACGGCACAAAATGCACTTTATATTCATTTTTCTTGGCATTAGTCTTGACATCAGATTTGCGCCTTTTGTTGTTGAACTCCTTTTCTCGTTGAGACCACTTCTTGAGCTGTTGGGTACGCCGTTTCCGGGCCAATTTCAGTCTCTCCTGAGTGCTCAACTTTTCGAGCACCGGCATCTCAGACACTAGCTCTGAGTGATCCGCCATTCTTTATAACAGTTTATAACTCTAATTAATGTCTAATTTCAGAAATAATTTCAATTCAATTAAGTTTTAAATTCGTGTGACTTTGGGTTCATTTCATTAATAAAAAGAGTGCATAGATTTGAGAACCAATGGATTCAGAGAACAATTTCATAACTTTTGTGTCAATCAATTAAAATAAATCAATCGTTAATTTATTTGACACTGAATTAAACAAAACTTTTGAAGAGTTGGTGACAATTAAAATCCAATCGATGCCAATAAATAACAAAAATTAGAACTTTTTTTGTCGATTAATTTGCTTTTAATTTAAAGGACGGACTCATTGGAGACAAACAATAATTTAAAGCCATTAATATAATTACTGGTCTTCTTATCAATGAATTCAGTTATAAGTAACTCAACAGAAGAGAAATATTTATCAAAAAATAATAAAATTATTAACAAATTAAATATAAAATGGGCTGAAAATAATGCAAACAATTGAAGCCATAGAGGAATGCATTCAAACAAATGTTAAGCCATTTATTAATGGTTTTCCAAATCACTTGTGTCTCATCCAAAACATAACCAAACTGTTGAGCAAATAAAAGCCAACAAATAAATAAATAATTAAACTTTCAAATCAAATATTGAGATCAGATTTGAAATATTTGCACAAATTTTTCAATAATTTCTTCGCAATTATTATCAGATTTATGGGACGGAATGCAAACAAATGTTGTCTTTAAATGTATTTTTCAAACAAAACACCGAATAATTGATAGTATTATTGGTTTAACAAAAAAATTTCATTCAATTATTCAAATGATTATTAATTCAATTGTTTGGTCTTTGAATCAAATTAACAGTTGTTTGGCTTTTGGCGCATATTTTCATCTGTTTTGGCATCAAATTAGTCCCCGATTACAAACGAAATCACATTAATTGATCCAATGTATTAGCCATGAGTTTATCCATTCAATACTTGTTGTCTTCCAGTGTTGTGTGAATTCATAAACAATATTAAAGACATTATCTTTGGATTAAAATTCACAACAGATTGAAAACAAATACTTCTGAAAGCATTTTAAAAATAGGAAATTAAATCACATTTAAAGTGAAACACAATTGACTTGTTTTGGCAAAAAATAAATAAATAATAATTTAATCAAAAAATAATATAGTTTTTTGTTTAAGAGTTGAAAGCGTTGTGTAAATTGAATGTTGTTTTAAAAAGTAAAGCAAAAAGTAATAAATGAATGAATGATAAAAATAATATAATTTTTTCTTTAGTTGTCTTCTTCTCAAGACTTTTGAGTGTCGAAAATGTGCGGCGAATTCAATAGCGTTTCGATAGCAGAGGAAAGGCGTGCACTCAATAACAAGTTATGCACTCTTACACAGTGTCTGCACAGCCCTACAACACAGTCAGTCTCCTCACAGTCACTGAGTCTACCCTAATATCGTGGGTGTGTTTGTCAGCCACTGTTCTGACTCAGCTCTGCTCTGGCGCTGACATACAAAGTGGGCAAAACTCTGTGTCCTCCTCTTTAATGCCACAAACACCGGCTCCCAAATGATGTGTCCGTTTTTTTAGATCAAACTTTTTTGAAACACTTGGCATCTGATTTGAACATTTCAATCGTCTGCACAAATAAAGTTCTGTATGTTTGTGACAAATGTCTGATTGGTTTGCATTGAATTTGAAACACACTTTTCTTTCTCAAAATTAGACCTCTTTTTACACAATTAATGTTCAAAACTAATAGCAATTCAGTGTTAATCTGAATGGAATCCAAGTGTAGATAACTTATCGCTAACAATACAAATGAGTGGAAATTTTTATCAGCGAATAGTTTAGAAGTGATTTATTGCTTTCATTTAGTCATTTGAATCGAGAGTTTGGCTCTCCTTTCAAAACATTCGGAAATACCTTTCGATAATATCACACATTGTTTGCGAAAATATCTTTCGATTCTCTGTTTGCATCAAATTGAGCCAATAGTGAGCAAAATTGAACAGGATACCTTTGGTTGAAATAGTTGTTGTAGTTAATAGTGGTTAGTTAAGCTGGCTCAATTGTTGATTATTTGGAGATATGCCGTGACATTTGAGAATCAGAGGTCTTCATGAATGTCGAAACAGTTTGAAACTTAGATTCAGATTTGATGTGAGCCTTGAAAAGCACTTCCAAATACAGATAACTTGCAAATTTTGAACTTTTCATGAGATTGCGATAACATAAGTATTCTGAAAACTATTTGTTAAAATAATTTTTATATTATTGAACGATAATTAACCAAAGAATAAATGTGTGGAACAAATAATTAAAATAACTACAAAAATGTCATAAATAATAACCGAATTAATATTAAGACATAATATCTTTTGAGATAAGATTTAAAAACAAATAAAATAATTATTCCTAATCAAACTATGAGCTAATCCTGTCGTCTGGGCTTAACGTCAGTCAGTTTCGGATAATCAGCTAATTCTGAGCCGTAGAAGAATATACCGATTAATGTCGTCGAAACCATTGCCAACCAAAACAATAGATAGAGAAGAGTTTCTGTCGAGTGCTCTGAAATGTAATCTAATTATTAAATCTTTATTGCATTTCAATTCAATTACCGGTCGGTAGAAGTAAACTGAAGAAAAACATTGCGATCGAGGCCAAGAAGAATATGGGCAGCTGTTGACCAATTAGACAATTGTTATTCAATATAATTTTTGAGCCAACACTATTCCATTAAATTAAGTTAAAGAGATCTAACAGTTCTAAGAAGATTGCCCAGATCAAATTCAATTATTGAAGACATACAAAAGTATAAACATTTTTGGAAGTAAATTGATTTTTATTTAAATCAATAAACTTTAGAATAAAAGATTGAAAATCACAATAGAGAAGACATTTGAGTGATGAGAGGCAATAGAATATGTCTTACAGTTAGGTACTTCCATTCGTGTCTGTCTTTGAGGGGACACTTTACAACTTTGCCTTCATTTTCATCGATGTTATAGTTTCCCAAAAACAAGTCGATGGCGTCCTGTCTGAAGCCGTCCGCGAAGTTGTTTTTGTAGTAACGGATCAACGAATTTATTCCGTCTTTAATGGCGCCGACAGGCGTGCGTTTACCGGTACGCGTAAAGTCTGTTTTGAGAGCACCGGTGCCCGCATACTGTATACTACAAATGTCTGCGTTGTCGGCCCACACTTTAAGACAACCGTTAATTGAAAATAATTGGAAAGAAACTGAAAAGAAATACCATTTCTGAAAAGGAATAGAAATCCGGGAAAGTCTTCCAATTTGTCAGAAATGGAGAAAATCTGAAAGCGTTTGAGGACTGACTCCAAACTGCAATGGTTTAGCATTTGCTGCACGACATTAGTCCGGTCTAAGCTATCGATACAATTGGTTCGAAAGACGCCTTCCTGTGGACTCAGAACACTTCTGTCTGCAGACATCAAAAAGCAATTAAATTCTTTGAGTTCACTGTCTATTCTGTCCATAAGAATAGAGAGGCGGTCCCAACCCATTCGTGGTGAAAGTCGAATGACTCGAAGCCAACGAAATGGTTATTTGACTGTTGAACAACCTCTTTGAAAGCCTTTTCCAACACTAATTCCTGTGCCGAGTGATTGATTAAATTAATTAAACAGATTTTCCCGTAATTATTGATCAAATGTTCGATATGTTTGGCGTAACTCAACACTTGATTCGAGTATTGAGTCAATTTCGGTGGAGGTTTGTATCTTAAATCTGGTAATTGAGTCCAATGAAGAGGTATTGAACCCCTGACCTGAACGAAGGAACTCTGGGATGACTCGTATTCGATGATCTGTTCGGTCTCGACATAGTTGGCAGGATTGCCTTCGCTGTCAATACCCCTCATAAACAGACGAGTGCCAGCTCTGAATACACACCGCCTCGAGATTATGGTCCAGACAAACATTTTTCGATTGACTGTCACAGCATTTATGTTAACAACTGTGTGGGAAACACACCATAAGTTAGGAATGACTACAAAAATTATAGGAATACATACAGCCGTGCATTATTGGAATGCGATATGAGTCCAATTCTGTCCCGAAATCAGATAATAACCAATTATTCCAAACGAATCTTTTGTCAGCCTTTGAGGACAAAAGATAACAAATTTGAAACAAAGTTTTTAACAAATAAATGACTCACTCTTTCAAAAAGTGATTTAGACATGAAGTCGGGGCCAGAATTGTATAGACTTTGGAGAGTATGTGTTATGTCGAAGGTATAGCAAAAATAGAAGGAAGGCGTATCCAAAACTGTCTTAACCATACTTAGATAACTCTTATTGTATTGGATCTGGTCTTCAGTTAAATGGAGTGTAGTTCGACTGAAAGGAATTATTTCTGTTTCTTCTACTTTTAAAACCGATTGTCCGTAGATTTCGCCCACTTTTGACACTTTGGTTATTACTATCAAATACGGTCCTAAAGAAGACACACAAAGTTACCGAAAAATCAGACAAACGAGTCTTTGATGAAATACCGGCCAAAAGTTTAATGACTCCGAATATGCCATAAATCTGTTTGGAAGTCGCGATACCTGTCATCTGAGTCCTATTGGCTGATAATCAGACAATCAATTAATTGTTGGATCAAATAAAGACAAATGAAGGCATTAAAATTTGGTAATAAATACCTTGCAAAGAGATTTGGGCGCTCTGTCTGTCAAATATGAGTAATTGGTTGTCATTGTCGGCAGCTTTTATACAAAACGTTTTCGGGTGAAACAAATCTGTCAACAAATAAAGAAAATGCGTTTAAAATACAATCAAAATGTGTGGCAAAAAATCGGTTTACAGAGTCAGTGATTTGTAAACTGTTGACCCGTTTTGTGCCATTCCTCGTCAGTAATAAGGTTTTAATCACAGAAAATATATATTTAAATTGAATTAAATGTTAACGTTTTTTATTTAAATGATTTAATCGCCGTTTAACTAATTTAAAGACAAATATTGCAATTAAATCGCCCTTTGATTTGATGACATCAAACAAATTATTTGTATCAGTCATGTGAGACCGTGACGTATACTCTTTTGCTAACTCTGGTGAAAGATGGTCCTATTTATTACTTGAGGCTTCATAGATTTTAATGGGAAATTGTACTTATAAAAGGTTTAATCATCTTAATGTGATCACCTGTTTTGTATAGAAGATTTAAAATTTGATATTAATTCTGTAATTTTCATATTCTTGTATTTATTCTTTATTTTTATGAATAAAGTTTCAAACAAAAATATTCTCATAACCTTTAAATTGAACTAGTTTATTAAAAATAAACTAATAGGTTCTATCCCAATAACTATTTGCAAACTGAAAGTATTTGAGGAAATGAATTCGATATTTAATGAAATTATTATAAAGCGGTATTATTAATTATCCAGAATTTAAAAATGTTAGCACAGGTAGGTTTTCATTAGCATTAGGGAGAACTATTTGCTAATAATAAAAACTGTATTATATGAGGTTTAATATTTTATTAAACTCATTATGTAGACAGCCCCCTTTCTGGCCCAAATTTTTCGGCCTTTCCTAAGGTCCCAAAATTACTTCGGACAAAATTATTAAGATATTAAAAAGTTATTAAATTTATAATCCGGTAATAGATTT
>JAQIWP010000358.1:0-27861 GCA_034695525.1 Euzetes globulus
ATCGGTTAGACCGTACAGTGAAACTCTTCGGCTTCTAATCGGATCCTTTCTTCGGTGACCACTGGAATGATATCATGTCTTCCGACCACTTCTTTTCCCTGTCTTTTCAAATCACTGATTCCGACCTCAATTGAAGGCATGCCTGAAATGTGAGCAAAAATGTGGTGAAAAACTAATTTGTGTACAAAATGTTATATATTTTATACTTTGAATTCATAGACAACTATCGATTGCAGGTTAAAACTAACATTTTTCTGTCTCAAAATTAAAATTTAAGTTTTTTTTTTAATATTGGATAATTAATTTTAGTTAAGTTTCTTTGAAACAATAATAAGCTTAATCATTTTTATAAAAATTTACAATTTTATTTTACAATTAATGTTTAAGAAGAAATTTGATTGATTAAAGTCATGATAATAAATCAAGCAAAAACACTATGATTCAAAATTAATTCCAACACTTTATAACAAGGTTTTTTTTAATATTTTTGAATGTCTTCATGCTGTATTTTTTAATAAACTGTAAATCTTGTACTTTAATTAATTTGTTATAACTAAAGAAAAAATAATAAAAATTGACGATTCGATTAAAACAATGAAAACGTTTTGTATAAACAAATCTTTGACAAAATGTTTGCTTAAGTTTGTCATAAAAATGTTTGAATTCAATGAAGAAAACAATCAAAAGTCAATCAGAAGACATGAGAAACGATTGTAAATTAGTGTATAAACTGTGAAAAGCATTTTAAAATATGTTCGTCTAATTATATTATTCAACAATTTATGGCTGTCTTTAGCGTGTATTATAAGAAAAATATTTAAACTTTAAGTTTAGCAGAAATATACCCATTAATTATTATTTAAATCTACATTTGTTTTGGAGAAATTTGATATCAAGATCATTTTTATAATAATTCATGAAGGTTAACATAACTAAGACTACTCATTTTACCTTTTACGTTTCAGTAATAATCAAAAGCAATTTGCATAATATAATCAAAAATGTACATGTATATCGCTTAAAATATTTTTTATTATGAAATATGAATAAATAAAAACAATTAAAAATACAAATATTTAGTATTATACATAAAAATAGTTATAAGTTTAAAATAAGTGAAACACTATTTTAAAACTGTAAACATTGCTTTTATACTACAAACAAACTTATTAAATTATAATCCCATATATTGTTGTGGTCCGCAGCTCATGGTCATAATCCGTAGGGCTCATTGCGGATTGGGAGCTTGTTCTTTGATGTCTTGATGTCGTAGTACTTCGGATATTCATAACAAAGTATAGCCATAAGCACTTACGACCACTTTTTGAATCGGCCTTATTTTTACCATTAATTTTAAATTTTACAAATTTTATTATAAAAATAAGAGAGAAGTTAACTATTTCTGACATATTGTTCATCAAAAATGCACTTTGCAAAAATGAAAAATGCTCTTTAAAGAAAGATATTAAATTACAATTAATACCTAGAAAGAAAATTGAATTTTAAAAGCATAATAATAAATGAAACAAAAACCATATTATTCTCGATTAATTCACACTTTAACAAGGCATTTCTGATTGTTAACAAAAGTGATGCTTTAATAATAAATAATTTAAAAACTGTAAATATTTTGCCTAAAATTATTTGTTATATCCAATGGAAATTAATTAAAAGTAAGTTGGATTATAACCTTTTTTCAGTACATTGACTGAAAGTAATCTAGTAGATCGTTTTGTCGTTCTGATTAATTACGAAAAACTATGATTACGTACTAAATGAACTTGTACTGTAAAAGGTTAAATTAAAATGCTCTGATTAGTTTTCTTTTCTGCTAATTATTTATCAGGAAAATTAAAAATATTATCTATTGCGAAAATCAAATAAAAATTTAAAAAAATTTTGCTAGCAAATAAATTTTTTTAAAAATAATTTTTTTTATTATTTCTTATTTGTTTCAATCACTTTCATTACTATTTAACAAGGCATTTCTTTTTATAAAATGTCTTTATGCTGTATTATTAAACTATTAATAACTGTAAATATTGTGCATAAAATGATTTTTTTATATCCAAAGGAAATGATTTATTAATTTGGGAGAAGACTCAAAAGACTATTTTTCACTACATTGGCCGTTAGGAATGTAGTATTTAGTTTTGTCAGCTTGTCTCATCATAACATTTTTAATATTTTTATAATATTTTTAAAAAATTTATTTTTCAAGAAAATTTAAGTAAATTCATAAAAAATTTCTAGCCACTTGATTCAGGTCAGTTTGAAGTTTTATTCAACTTTATAGAAATTATAAGGTAGAAAAATTCAATTCAATTTAGTTAATTAAAGAAACCGGAACAAGCCATTTAAAATTCATTTAATTAATAATCTTATACCCTGTCATTCTTTAGGAAGTCTGGGTATTTCCCATACAATTGAGTTGAATGTGTGCTCATATTAGTCCTGCAATTACTTCGATGATTTGGGGCCCCGGATTTTGTTCTGTGCCAAACGCGTAGGCGTTCGATTCCCTAGTAAAATTTAATGTTAAATATTAGCATCATAATCTAACAAATTAAAGTCAATTCTCAGTTTTATAGAGTAGAATAGAATATGAATTTTTTCCTAAATCAGAATTTTCCATCAACTCTCTTAATTCAGAATCTTCTAAACAGAGGATTGACTGTACTTTGTATTTAATACCGGGCAGCGAATAGACAGACTTCAGTCACCAGAAATGTAAATAATGCGTTTAAAACAATTTCTTATATCCAAAGCAAATAAAATATTAATTAAGGAGATTGTCAGACAAGTGGTAAGACTTTTTTTAAAATTTAAATTAACAGAAAATATTAATTCGAAAAATTCTGTAAAATTTAATTATTAAAAAATGAAACAAGCCAAATAAAAGTAACTTATTTAAAAAAATTAATATCCTTATGTCCTCCTTTAGAACCATAAGTTGAGCAAGGACTGGGATAGGAGAGGTTGCAGTTAGGACTAGTGTTCCCAAATCTAAAATCGTTATCCCTTGATTTTTGCGTAAAATTCAACAAAACCCAACTTGAGGTTTCCTTGAGAAAACATGCAATATTTAAATATCACTTCATTTATTAATAAACCTATTGTTTTAACAGATTTATTGACATTTGATTGAATAATTTAATGCTTTTTAGGGGGTTTTAATCCATTAAATATTTGATTCAAATGGATTTATATGACAAACAATAGTAAATCCAATGGGATTATGAATGCTTTCACTTTCCAGAGTAAATTACATTACATTAAATGTACAGTTTTCTTTATGAAAAATTTAAACATATTTTACACAATTCAATTATTTTATATTCCATTATTATGCAAAATTTTACCTTGCGTTATCATTCACAAGGACAAACATCTACCTTAAGACTTGAAAAAAGACCTAATTCTTTGAGAATCAAGGTGATTCCTTGGGGGTTTGGGAGCTCTACCCAGAACCCATTTGTTTTGATTTTAAAAATTAGCCAAGGCAAGAATTTCATTAAATTAATAGTCAAAGCAATTAGTCCTATAATGAAGGATAGAGTGTATAATTAATTTTCGATTAATGAAAGAAATCAATATGCTAATTAAACTAATTTGAATTTGAATCCAACACACTTTGAAGCACTTCCTGATACAAAAACTACTTTCATTATGTAACCCTAGTTTTCAAAGGCATACAAAGGTCAAATTTGTTGGCAAAGTAGAGAAATGGATCTGTGTCATTCAGTGCCAGATATAATCGAAAACTAATTTTCAGACTTAATTCATGCGATTGATGGAAGGATTTCTCAATCAAGTGATAAGTATTTTCGTCTTCGTTACAGAAAAAGATAAGCCCAAGAAATAGAGATATATCTCATCCGCGGTACTCATCATATCCCTCTTCGGGTATTGAAATACAGTCCTCTTAATTGAAGTTCTACTCAATCTCACACTCGTTGTTGGCTTTCAAGTGCCAGTCCTCGACTGTGCGCTTCGTTATTCGCTAATTACTTTTCGAGCACATCTATAAAATTTGCTCTCTCTCTCTCTCTCTCTCTCTCTCTCACTCACTCACTCACTCACTCACACACACTTTTAGCTCATTTATCCGGAAATATATAGCATTTTAAAGATCAAACAAAGGTTCGGAATTCTGGATCCGACTGTAAATTAACTTTAATTCCAAACAATTTTTTAAAAAACATTTATCTCATGAATTGGTTTTTCCTCCGAGGCATTTAATTAATAATTATTGAATCAAAACGCATATTGTTCAGTCAATTATTTCAAAGTTATCTTATTCTTGATTTTTTAGCTTTGAACAATTAAGAATAATATATTCACTTTTTTTTATACCTTTTTGTCAAATTTTTCGTCCGTTTGTTAGTCGACGACAAAATCAGGAAATTTTATCAAAAATCTTATTTTCAAGAAAATGAAAATATTTTATCAGACATAAAAAGTAAAAACAAACAAGTTCATTTGTGATCTTATCTAATTATTTTTTTATTTTGTTCATAGCAGCTATAATTTCCTTTTTATCCTGTCTATTTTATCTTTTTTATGAGTTTTTCGTACATGCAATCGATTAGGAAGAGTAAAATATAATGACATGCCTTTGGTCTTATTTAATACCTTAACCGACCAACAACAAGAGCAATGCCCTTGTTAATTATTTCTGGCATTTTGGCAATTAACAATCAGTTGAAATGCACTTGTTAACTTACTAGTTCTGATTCTTGTTAATTTTAAGTATTTGCTCTCACTCTTCAGTTGTCAAACGGTTTTCATTTTAAAATAAAACCCTTTTTCAGGTCTGTAATAGTTACTATGATCTTGTTAGCGGTTAACAAGGGCACGCCTCCCTGACTAGCCTCTAATAAGGGCATGAGCTTGTTGTGGTTCGAAACGGTACTTGTGACTGAAAGCTAAATTCAATTAAATGAGTTAAACTATAATTTTATTTTAATTTCACTTTAGATTCATATTTTTCTTATTGAAATGAATATTCATTTGAAAGCCATTTTTGAAAGTCATAAAAATGATTATAGTTTTTACTCTTTTGTCTAATGAATTGCAAAACAGATTTTATTTGCAAATTATTCTAAAAATGTCTTTTTTAAATATGAATTGCAAATACTTCTAAGAATAAAACTATTTTCAAATCAATTATCAACGAAACAATGATTGTCTGAATAAAGAGTTAAATCAAAATTGATTACAGGAATAGAGTAGTAAAACAATTCACATAAAAACCCTGAGAAGTTTTAATCCAAAGTTAAAATGATTTATGAATTGAGAGAAACACAAAAATTATTTAGATTCTTCTCAGAATTAAAAAAAATCCCAAGGTTTTTATTATTAGAAATTAACAAGCTTAGTTTGAGGAAGACTACTTATAATATAAAATAATCGTGTAATCTTAATTAATAAGTACTGAATATTTTTTAATATTACTCACACATATGCGGCAATTTATTTTCCAGTTATTAGCTAGATGAGATTTGATTGTGTTGGACCCTTTGGCAGTCTACCATATCTACTGGCGGTGTCTTTAGATTAATAGCTGTCTAAAAAATGGAGCCCTTGGGCTCCGATTTTAATTTATTGATAAGAAAAAATTAATTAAATAATTAAAAGCCAGTAAAGGTTTATTTAAGAGCTACTTGTCGTAAACCAGTACCTTTTCTATTGCTTTGATCTTATTTTTTAACAATAATCATTATTATTCTATTTATCAACCTTAATTTAAATTGCTTAAGAAATAGCTTCTAAATTGTCATATCACATTTAAGAGATATTCAAGAGTTTGATCGATAACTTCAAAATCTTTTGAACATTTTATTACTTCATTATTAGCTTATTTTTAACGATTCGGTTTATTTTATTTTTCAATTTATTAGATCTCGTAATTATATAAATTCATTTGTCAGTATATTTCAAGAGAAGCAGGCTCTAATTGAATTTGTAATTAGATGATTAAGTTTTATTAAATTGAAATTCAATAAGCATAGAGATAAATGTCATTTTTATTAATTTGGTGACAATTTATTCAGATTAAATCAGTTTAAATCAGAATTCGTTCTCGATTATTGCGAAAATGAATTGGACTCAAGATTCCCACAGTTTTTTTTTAATATGGCTATCATTCAAAACAAATTTCCACTTTTTCTATTAACTTTTTTCCTGAGTCACATAATTGATAAATACTCTCATTTTTAATGCAGTTGTGATGTGTTTATAAATCAATTTATGGGGAGTCAGTTGAGTTCAATAAAATTCATACATATAATTAATTAATGGCTTGGTTGATTAATGATTTGAAGCTGTGTGTTTGCTCAATTTATAAATTTTAACCAAAGTTTGCGGTCAAACAGATCTTTTTGTTTTAATATAATTATATTTTATAATTTTATATAGAAAACTTTTAAGTCTAAGAATTAAAGATAGATCAAATTCAGCTTTTAATACTCTTGTTTATCTCATTTGAAATTTGCCGTAAATGTTAAAATTTGATAAAAAAAATTCAGTAAAGATTTGAGTCAACTGTAAGGCCAAACACATCTGGACTCAAACCCAGGTTCACGTCAGGAATAGAATTAGATTTTATTGATATTAAAATAAAAAAACCAATTCATCCAGTTCTTAGTCTATCGGAGATGAGAGTATAACTAAATTTTAGATTAAATTTATAAACATCTGAATTAATATTAGTATTGAAGTCAAACTGTTTTATCCTTATATAGCACTTTTAAAATGTATCTAAACCTTAATCCTATTAAAATGAATAAACATAAGACTTATCACTCAAAATAAATTATTCAACGGAAATGCTGAAAGATATGCAATTGAAAGTTAAATAAAAAAAAACACTAAAATGTTTTTTATGAAGAATTGTTTGAATGAGTGATCAATTCTTTAGTTATTTTCGAGACAAACCTAAAGAAAAGTCTTCAAACATCGATTTATAATTAAGAGTTTCTGTGTAAAAAATCATCTAAAAAGGATATATTTATAAAAATTGTCAACATTTTAGTTGGTTTGATAAGAATCTGATAGTAAGATATTGTAAAAGTTTTAATATGGTTTCCAAAGTCGTGCAGAGAATCGGTGAAAATGTATTAATTAGTTGTCCCACAAAATAAATGTCTTCTGTTTTATTTGGAGTTTACAAAAACTTCAAACTTGTTTAACCATTTTTCAAATGTGTGCCAATTTTTCTCAATTCAGTTAAATATTTCATATCATCGCAGGACTAAAATAAGACAATTTATTTTTATTCAATATATTTCCAAACAATGACAACCATTAATAATAGAATTTTCAAGAAAACAATCAATTAAAACAATTATGATCAAGGTAGTTGTATAAACTTAATGAAATATTATTATGATTCTACACTTTCTCAAACATTTTGAATTATTGTTTATACACTGATATATTTATTTGATATTTCCTCGGATTTAATTCTAAAAATTCTTAGGGAAATAGGAAGACTGTGTGTTTAGGCCCTTGGCCATCTGTGATCTATACTAAAGAATGAACAGCAACAAATTTAAGGTTAACAACAAAATATAATTTCTTTCCTAGAAGTGAAATATAATCTGAAAAATAATTATAAGTCGTTTTATTTTTTGTGTGTAAAATAATTGAAATCAATTGCACTGGTAGTCAAATGTGAAGCCTTTTCTTAAGGCTCTTTAATTATATGCGGAAAGCTTTGATTCTATAGGAATTCCTATGAAAACTAACAATCAAAAAGTTACAAAAAGTCATGTATTGAAGGTCCTAATGAACAGATCCCCCAAAACAATTCCATTCGAAAAATTCATTAATTTTTAATCATTACACTATTTTTTGATTTAATTTCTCATTAAATAGATAATAATTAAAAGGTGAAATAGTTTTAGAATTTCAACGGTGAGACTAATAATCTCTTAATGAAATCATTACAACGAATGAAAAAATTAAATGTTTGTAATTCTTATATCTACTGAAAAATTCTTTTCAATATCAATAAATTATTGACAATAATCCATAAAATATTCAAATAAATTGATTTATAACATCGAAATATTTGTAATATTTTTAAATTATTCTAATTTTTCGGGCATTTTATACTAAAAACATCTAAATTTTTCAAAACAGACAGTTATTGAAAATTAGGTTTTTTTCTAAAAAAATTAATTTGAATATCTAAAAAATAAGTGAAAGTTCAAAGATTTTATCGAAAAGTTGTTAGAAAAGCATAATTTTGAATAAAGGATGTCATGAGAAAAGCACAGTTCGAAAGAGGCCTCGAAGGGACTATAGTTATGATGAAGTAATGATTCCTATGACTCCTGACTCCCATCCCTGAAGGCTATAATTGTGTGGATTACTTCGGCAAACTGTAAGAGAAACTACACATTCAATGGCTCTTATAATAGTACAGGTCTGAGTACTCAGGCATTAAATACACTATCGGTTTGTTGAATGCAATGATAATTTTCTAATGAACTAGTTTTTTGTTGACCCCTCACCACATACACAGGGATTTGCTACCTGTGCTTTGAAAGTCTTGTGCTGTAAATACCTGAGTTTCTCTTTTGAACAAAACTCGTACTTTTGTTGGCCGTCAGTCTGTTTCCGGAAAAGTAGAGCTCAGGTCTTACTAAAAACAGGGTATATAAAAGATGAAACAATTTTTGACCCACATATTCAGTCGACTACTTTCTCTGATAAGTATTGGTGCTCTCCTCCAATTGTGCTGTGCTATAACTTTTTTATCAGTGGAAAACAGCTTTCTATCAGCGATTTTCTGAAGGATTAACCAATAATTCCATTGAAATAATGAATATTTTCGTAAGTTTTCAGTGAAAACAGAATAAGATTTTGTTTTCAGTCCTTTTGAGTGATATTTTTTCGATTCTGTTTCAGTTGGTTTTGTGTTTATTTATTACTTCAACGTTGGCCAGCGATGGCCATGGTGGTGGCGGCGGTGGCTTTGGTGGTTTTGGTGGCGGATCAATCAGAGCTCCCGCTTTTGTTTTACCAATTCCTGAAATCGGATTTACATTTGATAAACTCCCGCTTTTCCTTCCGATTCCAAAAATAGTTTTACATAAAAAGCCGGCCATTGTCTCCAAACCCATCTTTTTGCCTATTGGCGGCTTCGGTGGATTCGGGGGCGGACACGGTGGCGGACATGGCCTTAGCGCAAGCTTTTCACTAGGTGGTGGCCATGGTGGTGGACATGGAGGCGGAGGCGGATATGATGGAGGATATGGTGGTGGATATGATGGGGGATATTAGTTGTCGAAAGTGTGCTCATATACACTGTATTTTACTATTTGTTATCATTTCTTGTTTTAAATTTGTAAGTTCACAGTCTATCAAATGATTTGTTTTTTAAACCATTATTACATCGAAATACACCAAATGTCACCCATTTTGGAATATTTAACATCAAATGAGTTTTTACTGCCATTCCCTATAATTTATAACTCATTTCTATTTATATCGCATTCAAAGACTCAATAAATTAAATAATTTATAAAATAATTATAGAAATTCAATAAATTATTAAAATCTAATAAAATATATTCTAATGAATTTAATTTAATGTTAATTATTTTAACCGAGAAAACAAGTAATAGACTCCTTAATTAGATGAAACGTTTAAGTTTCTTGGTCATTTGACGGCGAATCATCAAATAATCAATTTCATATTATCAAACATACTTTTTTATCGTTTGCAGGTTTATACGTTTGAATGAACGTTTTGATTCTTTGCAATTTTACATTAAATTATGTTCAATTATCGGCTGATTATCTGATATCGATTTCTGATATATTTGGCCAAAAATGTTGGAACATTTAAATGTGTTATTTTTTAGAAACACTGAACATTTGATTCTATCTAATCATTGCACAGAATCTACGGATTACTGTATAAATAATAGTATCCGGATAGGAATCGAGATTAATTTCTTTAAATTCCTGAGTTTCTATTTATTTAATTGAAGTTATTTAATCAAAGTAATTAAGCAAGAGTTTAAAGTTTACATATCTAAGATATTTGAAATAATTGAAATAATAATCAAGAATAGTTTTCATTTGCCCATTCTAATAACTTAGTAATAAGCATGTAACATTCACAAAAAAGTAGTATTTAACATTAAAATAAAACAGATGGTTTAGATTATACACAATCAATTCAACTCAAGACACCTATGAAAAGGTTGCCAGATATGCACAAAGAACTTCATTAGAAACTAAAATATTATTGAGTCAACATTGAACGTCATTTCTTACAGTTCAGGGAATCTTAATAATTTTAAGCAAGTCACCTTTTTCCAAAATGAAATTGGGTTTGTATAGTTCAGATTTTAACAAGAAACTTAGGACATTCCATTTGAATGCGATGGTAATGTTGATTATTTTAAATATCGATCAATTAGTCGGCTGGATATCTTATCTTGGTTCAAAATCAGATTAATAGTTAGATAAATAAAAATTAAACGAATTCTTTTGGATTAAGCCAGAACAATTAAGACAGATATAAATTGAAAACAGAAGAAAAGATTTATAAAGAACTGTTTCTTTTAAAGAAAATTGAATTTTAATTTTGTTAGAAAGTGTCGATTACTTAACATAATTATGCGAAATAACAAAAAAAATAACTGGATGCTTCAAATTGAGAGCGTGTTTTGCGAACAGAACAGGAAATATCTCTGTTTTTGTTGGTTATTCTCAAACTTAACTTTGGATTTTATATCAATTATATCCGATAACATTCTTTGAGTTCACATAAATGTCAGACACAATTAGTTAACTCATTATTCAAATAGCAGTCAACTCTTTGGGAATTTTACAAATTTTGCTTGTTCTTTGAATGATCTGATTCCTTTCAATTTTCAGATGTTAATCATTCAACTTTTTCTTGAAATTAAATAAATTTTTTTCCGATAAGAACCAATGAATTCTTAAAAATCCAATTCCTTATAATTTTTTTTAGTAAAAAATTATCTCTTATTGAAGACATTTGTTATTAATTGAAACGAATGTTTTCCTGAAATACTGAGTTAGATTTAATGATAAAATTTTGTTATTTAACACGATTAACATTTTCAATGTATTCGAATCGATGACCAAAATCTAACTGTTTCTCTAAGGTGTTCATTGCGGACATAGATCATTTTGACAAATATAATATATTTATAAATCTTGCTAATATCTGTCTTTCATATCTTTAAAGCAGAGATGGCCAATGAAAAATCTTTAAGGGCGAGGTATGTGTAGAATATTTTGTCAAAAGTGGTAGTATGGGTATGGGGTGGGTAAGATGGCGGACGGAAATAGCGCCGGAGACGGCCATTTTTTTCTAAAATAGTCTTATTTTTGGTGTTTTAAGCCTAATTCAGCCTTATTATGATTTAATTAGGCTATTCTGCAAGTTTAAAGGCTAAATTTCTTAAAATAAAGAACAAAATGGCGGATTTATTGGCCGACATTACCAAAAAAATCCTAAAATTTGCCAAAAAAGGCAATTCGCTTGCCTCGCCGGAGCTTCGCCGAAATACAGCCCTTTATTGGCCACCTCTGCTTTAAAGAAACTCCAACATTTTTTGTAGTATTTTACCTGGACAATTGCATGATGAAAAATGGGTGATAACAGATTCAATGATCTATCACGATTTATTAAATTGTTGCTACTATCAAATTTATTTTTGTACATCCTTTGTTTTGAGTAAATTGAAAAATAATGGCTAAAAATAATATAAAACATCATTTAAATAATAAAATGAATAGAAATACTCATTAAATGAGATTTCTATTCGAGTTGTGAGTCTTATATTAAAAATTCGTGATTGGAGTGAATGAATGGTTGGATTTATTTTAGTTGTCATAAAATATTTGATGTTTTCTCTTAAATATAACTCAAATTGATTTTCAAATAAATATAAATATGAGTCAAATTAATTCAAATTAATTTAAATATAAACATTATTATTTTTCTATTGATCTGCCGATTGATTGACATTAAAATAACGAGTGAGTTATCATTTCCTACATTCGGTGTCGTTTGATATGCAAAGTGCGTAAGGGTTTCATTTCATCCAGTTACTTGTCAATTTGATATTCTAATTTGACATAATTTAAACCTCTCTTCAAATAAATGATAGCTTTTCTTTGATTTTTGAAATTCTAGTTATTATCTAAATATGGAAGATAGGAAGTTTATTCACTGCGATATGACAAAAATGTTTCCATGCTACAATATTGACTTGAAACAAGATACTCAAATATATTAAAACTTCAGTATCAATCAGTTATCAATCCTTCCTTGATCATCCGGTTCCCTAATGTGGAATAATTGCAAGGCTCATTACCAGATGATCAGAAATTTGTTTAAAACATATAATTTTATTGTATTTCGTGACTAATCTATGACATAATTGAGTCATTCTTATCGCTATATATCTCATTAGTATTGAAATTAAAGTCAAATCAGTTTCGGTTTAATGAATTTTTATGCGAATTTCAGAATTGAATTACGAATTTTGACAACACTTTAAAAACTAAAGATTAGCTGTCAGTCAGGCTTTGAACCGATTTTCTAATTCAAATCCAAAATCTTTATAACTTATAATTATTTCTGAATTACTCAATTTGTCGGTAAATGAGGTCTGAATGTATGGGCGTATCAATTAATTTAAAGTTTATTCAAATATTTATTAGTTTTCAAAATTACTATAAACATTACAAATGAGAAATCAATCAAAAAGCCATAATTTGTGTTATAAATATTTTTCAAATCAATCAAAACTAGTTATAAATGATTGTCAGATAGACTTAAGAAATGTTAACTTAATTTCAATGAATTCTATTCAAAAATAAGTAGATTGTATATTAATAGTTTAAAATTGTTAAGTATTTTTACTGGCTTACTTTTAAACTATACTTTCTGTGCTGTAAAGACAAACTAGTGAAGGCTGTAAAAGTGGAATCGAGCTTCTTCCTCCTCTTGCCAATTTTAAAATTAAATCTATATATGTTTTTGAATAATTGGATTCATTTTAGTAGATATTTCAGAGAAATTAAAAAAGGGTTGCTTTTAATCTTAAACATTGACTTACATTAAGAATTTTCTATATTAATTTGAAAATGATCATTTAATAATAAAAATTTGGTCTAACAAAAGGCATCTGGTCGAATGTTTCGCACTTCAACTATAATTACTAGTTATAATTACTTATTAATTACTTATCATTTAGATCATCTAATCATTTAACTTGAATTAAATAATTTTGAATTCAAAAAAGCAATAATTTAGTTTTTATTCAAATGAACTGATAGATTAAATATTTAAAAATTAACGAATCATAGAAATTATATTCAAAAGTCTAACTTTAATCAACTTTTCTCAAATAAATAATTTTTTTGAGTTAAATATTTATTTTTATTTTTAGGTTAAAAGTCGATTAATTAAAGTTCAATAAATCACTGAATCACTGATATTTTAACAGTTATCTTACCCATTTTTAAATTAATTGATTAAGGAGTAATTAATTAACTGTTAATCAACTGATATTTAAATTAAGTCAAATTTGTTTAAATATTTATTACCATTAATCAATAGGACTTTAAATTTAAAAATTTGTAAGATTCAATAGAAATATTATGAATAAAAAGAACGTTCAATGTATTGATATATTGATAGAAAATTAATTGAAAAAAGGATTTATTTTCCAATTATTTCCTGGATTATAAGACAAATAAAAAAGTTTTAAATACGAAATTCATAATGCAACAAAGTGATTACATAACCAGTTGATTGGGTGGCAAAATGCAATTTTCATAGAGTTTCTGAATGGGTAATAATAATAACAATAAATATTACTTCAAATTCATTGAATATTCAGATTGAATTTCGTTCTTTAACTGAGTAAATCAATTTTATTATGCATTTCATTTATTTATTTGAAAAAACAAAACAAGGTAAATATTCAAACACCTTCTCTCAATAAAAGTGTTTACTTGAATTAAACATTTCCTGTTTATTAATGAGTTATTCTGATCCACTCATAGCTTACTAAACAAATTTTAATCGCACGGATTTGGAATTTGAATTCAGTTCATTAATTTCTATCAATAATTGCAATCATTTACAAAAATAAACAAACCTGCTAATTAAGGATTAATCAGTTATCCAGTCTTTTGAATGTTATTTTTTTCCTCAAAAAAAGGATCTGTCATTCAAAATCTAGTTAAAGTCAGAAAAACAGGTTGTTTTTTATGCCTGTGATTGCTTTCAGTTATTTCCAATAAACATAAAAATAGTTTTAAAAATAAATTTAGTGCTGAATAAGAAATAATATTTGGCTTAGAATTCTAATTACAACAATTGAAGTAATGCTCTAGTAATTTCTTCACGACTATCAGTATTTTGATCCAGTAACAATGGTTGACGCGCTCAAAAATCTGGTCTGGCACACTATTTTTGAATAATTACTATTTTATACTTTGGAAGAATTGAATTAAATTTTGATTAATTTAATTGATTAGTCGGTAATTAAATTGAGTGAACAGACATTTGAGAAATGGCGGGCAATTCGGGCGCATTGAAACGACTTAAGAAAGAATTGGATGATATCAAAAAGAATCCGCCATTAGAACTGAGTGTCGGACCCTCTGATGACAGCAATCTATTTCACTGGGAAGGAATTCTCAACGGACCTGAAGGCAGTCCATATGCCGGCGGAGTATTTAAATTTACGGTCGACTTTCCTCCAAATTATCCGATGTCGCCGCCAAACATCAGATTCGTGACCAAAATATATCACCCAAACATTTCTTTAAATGGGGAAATATGTGTGGATATCCTCAAAAACAATTGGTCCTCAGTCTATGATATATCGAAAGTAATGCTTGCTATTTCTTCTCTATTAAATGATCCGAACACATCCTCGACACTGAATTTCGAAAGCGGCCAACTCTTTATCAATAACAGACTGGCTTATATTAAAACAGTCAAGGAATGGGTCAAAAAGTATGCCAGTCCTGAGAATCTATAAATTAATGAAGTTTTTGTTCGAAATTTAGTGATTAAATTGAACACTGCTTTGAATGAAACGAATGTTTTGAATTATATTTGTTTAGAGATAAAAATCTTTATTTTTAAAACGGGATTAAAATGTATATTAAATTCTATCGTATTTGAATACAATGCTCTTATATCGCAGACTTTCAAAACTATTAATTTGAGATAAAGTAATCTTTTTGTTAATTTCATTCAGATTAAGATAATTGAAAATTAGGGATTTGTGTTGAAATCAATTATAAAAATTAGTTAATATAAAACCATTAAAACCTATATTAAAATTAGTTTTGTATGAATGTAAAGTTAGTTGAATTAGTGCTCAGTCCAGGTTATCTTGAGGACCAATTGGTTATATCTTTGAGCGGGAATTCCTCGGACACTGTTTGGAATGAATGACAGCCGTGCGAACACTCGTTGTTTTTCAGCCATTTCAGTGTCGTTCGGTTCAGTTTCAGTGAGAGGCAAGTCGTTGTCCGAAGTCTTTTCAAGAATGTCCATATATATCGATATCTTTGGGATTAGCTTCGACTCCAATAAGAGGAAAGCCCTTTCCAACTTCTGCTTGGGGTGACGACACAAGAAAATCATCAATTCTTCCAATTTCTTAGAGCCGGCACTTCTAATAACGAGCAGTCGTTTGTGTGTTTCTTCTTTCAAGTCACCCGGCGTCATTCGAATAGACGGGTACTTGTTTTCCAGCATTTGTAGCCCATCGGAGGCCAATCGGTCGACAAAGAGAATAGGCGTTTCCATTTTTTGGGCCACACTTATCAGTGTCGGAGTGTTTGCAATATATTTAGCCAATTGTTCGGTAGCCGTCAGCGTTCTGTCCAAATTGGAATTCCATCTTTTGATGTTACCGTATATATGGAGTCCCAAATGTAGGGTTGTGTTGACCATAGGTATAGACACAACTGATTTGAAAAACTGAAGTTCTTCTGAATTAATGAAACACATTTTACACTGATTTCTAATCTTCAATGCTTTCAAAAATCAATAAAACTTTCAATAAATTTGAGTTTGAATTTCAACAAAAGACTGAATGTTATAATACTTAAAACTAACGACAAACTGAATAAATTAGAAATTAATATTGTTCTTATATAGTATAAGAGTCTAACCATTACTAAGTGTTTAAAGTAGAAGTGGAAGCCACCCAGTAGGAATAAAAGCCATCAACAAGGTGAATCCATTCAATTTGGCTTTTCTTCAACTTTTCATACTTCTACTTTAAAGCATTCAACTTTGCAAGTAAATATATTTCATAAAGTTGAGGACCATCAATTTGACTCTTATTGGCATGACCAAGGATCACTTTATGGCATTCGATTGAGAGACTTCTATTACATTTATGTTTGGAAATCAAAATCACTTATGAATTGAAGGGCTTTACTGTATTGAACTTTACTTAAAAAAGATATTACTTTTATGATGACTATTTTGAAAGTTGAAACATTGGTCGTTTAGTTTTTTTTTAATTTATTTCATCTGGTTAAAATAGAAAGCCCTTAACCATTAGTGTGAAAGTTGGCCGATTTTTAAACTCCAGGTTAAAAGATATCGGCTAGGATATTCTTTTTTTGCCAATGGTCAGAGTGTGGCATGACCAAATATGCTATATAAAATTAGATTCGAAAGATGCATTTTATACTTTAGTAAAATTTACATAAAGTTAAGATTCATTAAAACTATCAATGAATGAACTTGTGAAGTAATTCATCCGAAATAAAGGAAGAATTTATTTGCAGAATGAATTAAAAATTAGAGGTAACATCTTTTGTTTGAGATATGAATTTTAGTGAACAAGTTCATTAATTGGGGTCCTTCTAGGATTAGCTCTAGTTTAGTGCACTCCTGGCTTTGGAGGTTCCGATAATCTTTTGATGGGTTTGGCTATAAAGTCGCTTTTGATTTTAGAATGGGTTTGGGATCAGATTGGATGGAATATTGCGATGGTCTTAGGCTTATTATTATTGGATCAAAGGGACAGTTGTGGAAAGTTTAGGGTTAGAATATGGATAGCATCGAATAATTTTCTTTTTCTGATGTGATCACAATTTTATTTTCAAAAGATCTCAGAATAAAACCAAAGTAAATGAAAAGTTCTGTTTCTATCAAAATTGTCAGACAATCGCTAAACTTTTGCATCAAAAATTATTTTCTGAGTTTACTTTGTCTTTGTGTCATTTAAATTGCTCCTTTATATAACCAGAGTCGGAAAGCCGACCCTCATTCTGAGAAAAATTCTAGCCAGATAGTTTTGTTAAAAATAAGGGTTAATTACCTCGATTTTACTATTCAGGGTCGAAGTAATTTGCCCGGAGCGAGAAAGTATGTTTTCATAAGATTCGGTTCGAAACTAAAGCTAAAATTGCAATAAACTGATTGTTTCGCAATCGATGATAAAAACTTTCAAGTTCAAATGCAAGCTCATTAAATTGACAAGAATGGATTCCAATCTGATCAAACATTTATTTGTCTAATAGCTAATTAATAGATGCGTTTTGTGTGCGAACGCTATTTGTTTATTCATTTGACGATATTTGCAAAGAATCAGATGAATTGTGCAAACTTTTAATTACATGACTTTCTGCACATTCCTCGCCCAGTCTTTTGTCATTACATTCTTTTTAATGAAGACAACAATATGAACATATCTGTCATTTGTCTAATTCTTGTACATTTTGTGACAATTATTGTGACAAACGGTGAGTAAAACCCATAATTTTAAGAAAATGAACGCTTTTTAACTTTAAATGTCATTTAAACAGAAAATAATCAAAAGTCAAAAAAACTGTTTGAGAATAAGAGCCGTTATGGCGGAGATATGTTAGGACTTGTGCCCCAACAAAAGGTAACCCAGAAGTCTATAAATCAGATAAATTTTGACAATAATTCTCTCCAAACTATAGGGAGTTATGAGGAAAGCCTCCTCTTCCACAAAACGGTTGTGGCCCAACTCCACAGTGATCTATGGGTTTAAGTCAAATGCCTTCAATGGTTAGTCGAGAAGACATTGACTTTCAATTAGAATTTATTTGAATATATGAACAGCACAGGAAAAAAAATTCATCCAGTCCACAATGAAGTACATTGAGGGCCAGTGTTGTGTCCGATTCAAAAAGAGAGCCAATCAAAAAGATTACGTCAAAATTTTGAAATCGGACGGGTATGACATCCAAGATTAAAGTTGATCTCTGATTCAATGAATTAAATAGATGCTATTCTTACGTGGGACGAATCGGTGGTGAACAGGAAATGTCACTGGGAGATGGCTGCCTATACAGGGGAACAATAATTCACGAATTGATGCACGCAATCGGATTTTACCATGAACATATGCGCTCAGACCGGGACTCGTATCTAACAATTCATATGAATCACGTTAAGGCGGGAATGGCCAATAACTTCGAGAAGAACCCGGCCTCTATGAACAGACTTCTCGCTAAATTTGACTACAACTCAATTATGATTTATTCTTCGACGGCTTTCTCTAAGAATGGACAGTTGACAATGGAGCCCAAGGACAAACAGTACAAACTGAAAGAGCCATACGATAAAACACAAATGACTAGTTTAGATGCCATCAGTATCAACAAAATGTATGACTGTCCGTCTAAATAACTTGGCACAACCTAACCTAACATAATTAACCAATTCCTCATAACTTTCGTATATTTTATTATTGGTTTAAAAGTCATTTTCGGTGGTTTGTTAAAAATTGATAAAGTTTTGTGGACAAACTAGATCTTTTTTCTGTCAAACTCACCTTTGAATATATGCCTAAAATTATTACCATATCATCGAAACTCTGACCAAAACCGACAAAAACTGTAAAAATTTCAATAAAATCAGTAATTTTTAGTTTTTTGCAAACCTTTTAAGCCATTTTTGATTACTTTGGTTATACAAATGAATAGACTTTTGATGGAAAAAGGCATTAAAAGCGAGTCTCCAATAGTTTTGGCGGCAATTAGTCATATGTCAGACGATTGAATGAATGAGTGGACAAAATGCATATCAAGAAAGTAAGTGCTTTTGATTTGAAATTTTCAATTTTATTCAAATTTAAATGGATTTTAGATAACAATCAATGGTTTCCGGTCTTATCTGGAGTCCAATTCGTTGAGTGACTTGTCTTCGGGGCATAACGTGATAGTGGGTCAGAACGGTTGCGGCAAAAGCAATATCTTGAACGCCATTCAGTTTGTATTGAGTGACCAGTTTAATGGTCTGCCCGCAGCTCAAAGACAACAACTGTTTAATGAAAGCCATACTCAGAGAGTTCTGGTGGCCATCGTTGAGATAGTGATCGACAACAGGGACCGTCGAATGCCCTTAGAGTTGGACGAAATAGTCTTTCGCCGACAGTTGGGTCTCACCAAAGACCAGTATTTTATGAACAATAAGCTTATCAATCACTCGGATGTCGTCAATCTGTTAGAGACGGCCGGCTTTTCCCGGTCTAATCCCTATTATATCGTAAAACAGGGTCAGCTCTCAGTTGATCCCACATTTCGTATCAATTGATTTAATAATTTATTTGCTTTTTCTTTCAAATCAAAGGCAAAGTCAATGAAATGGCGACCGCTTCGGATGAATACCGGCTTTCGGTGATGCGAGAAGTGGCCGGAACTCGCATTTACGACCAGCGCAAGACTGAGGCCATCAAACTGTTGAACGAATCCAAACAACGATCGGAACAAATTAATGATTGTCTCAAATCATTGGAGGAAAGGATGAATACTCTTCAGAACGAAAGCAATGATTTGCAAACATTTTTAAAATGGGATAAAAGAAGACGTCTTTTGGAATATATTATCAACAATAAAGAGTCGGAGGACATGAAGAATCAGATCCTCAAATTGGAGGACAAACAACAGAATGAGAACAAAGTTATGGAAACAAAACGAAATAAATTACAAGAATTCCAAATCAAGTCCAAGAATTGTGATAAGAAATTGAAAGTAATCTCTGGTGTCGTCAAAGAGTATCGCAAAGACTTGAATGAAATTAACAAAAGTATCGACGAATTGAATGAACGAAAGGTCAGAATTGAGTCCAAAATCAATGATTTCAGAGAGAAATTGAATTTCAATAAAGAAAATGATTCGAAGATAACTAAAGAACTAAAAGAAATTAAAAAATTGATCGAAACAAAGAAGAAAAGACTGGTTTTGGTGAACGAAGAATACGATGATTTGAAAAATAAGGAAAACTCTTTGATTTGCGAATTAAAGGCAAAACAAAGTCGAAAACTGGAGTTGTATTCAAAGCAAAAACGTAAAGAAAAGTTCGGAACAATTGAGGAAAGGGATCGTTGGATACGTTCAGAATTACCGAAACTCGAGAAACAGATCGAAACCAATACCAAAAGAATTGCAGACTTAAAGACAGAAATGTCTAATATCATTAAACAGAAGGATCTGCTCCAAAAGGAACAACAGGTACTCCATTTCTGGCCCATTCTTCTCATGTGTTGCTCATTATTTTCTGAAGGGATTTGTTTCAGAGGAAGAAAATCTGTTGATATGTTTGAGAGACGAGAAGACAGAGTTCTGCGAATTGAATAAACAGATCCGACAAATGGAGAGCAAGAGATCGTAACCTTTAATTGTTTCCAAAATGGGATTATTACTGATTTGATTCTAATTTGCAGACAACTCTGGGATTCCGAAAATTCATTAAAAGATAAAGATTTGAAATTGAATGAAGAAAAGGCTAAACTTGAGTCCCAATTGACGAAATTCATGGGATCTTCTGCTATAATCGGTCGCCAAAGTGTCCAAAGAGTATTAAATATATTCGAACAAAAGACAAGTAATTCGACTGAAGAGGAATGTCGTTATCGGTCGGTAATTGAGGGTTATTTGGGACAAGTCATCGATTGCTTCACATTTGACTCCAATCTGAGCAAAGCTGTAGAAGTGACTGCAAAGAGTAAGCTTTTCCATCATATGGTGGAAACCGACAGAATTGGAACCAAAATTATGAGTGAAATCAATGCTAATAAGATGTTGGGAGACATTACTTTCATTGCAGTCAACAAATTGTACGTCAAAGCTGTCCAATACCCACAACTAGGAGTGAGTTGTCTTTTATCTCTTGTAATTATCTATTAAACTTTGTGTAATGTCTTAACGACCAGAACGACGCCCGAATCCTGACTTCTCTGATCAAATTTGAGAAAAAGTACGAAAAGGTTATGAAATTGTTATTTGACAGAACTCTGGTCTGTCGTAATTTGGAAGTGGCCACACACTTCGCCCGCAGTGCTAGACTCGATTGTGTTACCATTGAAGGCGACTTTGTCTCACATAAAGGCCTGATGTCTGGCGGCTATTATGGCACTGACAGCAGAATTCAATTGTTCTCCAATTTCAAGAAATTGGAAGAAAACCAGGAATCAAATCGTCACAAAATTCACGACATTTCAGTACAAAGAGAAAAGAATGAAAAATCATTGTCTTCGGCACAGAATTCATTGTCCACTCTGGACATCAAACACAATAAGACTCAACGCAAAGTTGATAACTTGAAGTCATCAAAGATCTCGATTCGTAACCAATTGATTGATTTGAATAAGAAATACGAATCGATAACAAAAAGCATCGTCTCATTGGAGTCAACCCTTCCTTCGATGACCGCCAACAGAGACTCCTTTCAGAGCGAACTGGGATTAAGTCTGGACTCGCAGTTGAGTGATACAGAAGAAGCGGAAATGAAGAAAATCATGAACGATATCGTAAGACTGAAAGCCGAACACTCGGAGACCTGTCAAAGACGTAACAAATTTGGAACAGAGAAGTCATCTCTTGAGTCAGATTTGGACAAAAATCTGGAACAAAGAAAAAACGAATTGGAATTCACTTTAATTGATTCGAAAATTCTTGAAAACGAGACTCTTGTGGAGAACGAGTCATTCGACTGTGAAGTCATCGACAAACGAATCAATTCTTTGAGAAAGCAATTGGAGGAAAAGGACAACAGAATCGATGAATTGATTCGACAACAGAGCGAACAGGAAGGCCTTCTCGACAGCTTGAAGTTAGCTGAAGACAAACAGATGGATATCATCAACACTGAGGCCAAGAAATCGCGCAAAATTGCCATTCAATTGGCGAACATCGAGAAGAAGAACGAAGAATGTATTAAGAGATTAAGAAATTTGGGTATAATTTGATGGAATAAAGTTATTGTATGAATCAATGTCTTGATTTAGGAACAATTCCAAGCGATTCGGACACAAACTTTGAGAATATGAGTCTATCGGAACAATACTTGGAATTACAGAAATGCAACCGAAAGCTGTCGAGACTGACGAATGTTAACCGAAAATCTTTGGATCAGTTGACTGAAGGACAGCAAAAGACTCGAATGTTGAGCGCCGAGAAGAAAGACATTGATTTGGGCTATAAATCGATCGAAAAACTGATCGAATCGTTGGAACACAAGAAATATGAAGCCATTCAACTGACTTACAGACAGGTCTCCAAGTTCTTCACCGAAATGTTCGGAAAGTTGGTTCCTGAAGGAAAGGCTTTCATTGATATGATCTATGCGGACAACAATGGCAGCGAAACCAGTCAACAGTCTCAAGAGTCGGAGTCCTCGGGAGGCATATCCTCGACATGTATTCGACTTTCATTTAAACAGATTTTGAATTTGAATTCTGTTCCCAATTCAGATCCGGTTCCTATTCAACCATTTAATCGAATCGACAATTTTGTTGGCGTCAAAATTCGGGTCGCCTTCACGGGAACGGCAGTCATCAAAGAAATGAATCAGTTGTCGGGCGGACAGAAGTCGATCGTCGCCCTGGCCTTCATATTCGCCATTCAGAAGTGTGACCCTGCACCTTTCTATCTATTCGATGAAGCAGACCAAGCGTTGGATCCTCTCTATCGTAAAGCACTAGCGGGTCAGACATATTGGAAAATTGTATTTTATCTGATTATTTATTTGATTTTAGACATAATCAGAGATATGTCTCAAAGTTCTCAATTCATAACCACTACATTCAGACCCGAACTTCTGGAAACGGCCGACAAATATTTTGGCGTCAAATTCAGAAATAAAGTAAAACTTTGTTTTCTTTCATTCATTTGGTTATCACTTGTTTTTGAACTCTTCAAAGGTCAGTCACGTGGAAGAAATCGATCGGGAAGTGGCTAAAGATTTTGTGGTCAGCGCTGACACAATGGTGAGGGATACCTCCATAACCAAAAAGAGTCGGAGTGTTCACTTTGAAGGCACGCCTCGAGTTAACCAATAATTCCAAACTATTAATTGTCACTCATTTCAAAACTTTTCACTATTTTGACGAAACAAATGATTTTTTTCGATTATTTTTGAAATTCTTTTAAAGATTTACTTTTTGTTTATTTCAAATTCCTTTAAAAATTCTCAAATCTAATGAATTTTATAAAATTTTGTATTTTCTGACAAACAATGACATCAATTGAAGCAATTTTGTCGATTTATGGCTCATTACAGCAGATCTTCCAGAGGTCGATATGAAGTTCCTCAAGAAGATAAACAATTGCTGAGTGCTCTGGGCTTTGATGTGGCCGCGTATGTGGGTCATGGTGCCTATGGCTGTGTTTTCAGTGGTGTCTGCAATACGTACGCAAAGAAATTGGTGGCCGTCAGACCCAATGAGATACAAACGGCACCCGATTCTTATTTTGATCCCATTTCTAAAGGTTTTGTGAGAGAAATCAGTCTGAATGGCAGGTCCTGTGCCATCAAAATGTTTCACGACAGGACTCGATGGACAGACCAACTCTATAATGAGGCGAAGACATTGGCAGAGTTAGAGCACCCGAATATTGTTGAGATTTACGCCGTCTGTAAGTCAAGTAACAACATTTACATTGTGATGGAGTTCTTGGACGCCGGCTCTTTGAAGGCTTTCCTCAATTCTTTGTCTTTAAACACAAAATTGGATGAATTGACAGCACTTCAAATAATAAGACAGTCGACGGCTGGTCTTCAATACCTGCATAACCAGAATCAAGTTCACGGAGACCTTCACAACGAGAATATTATGATCTCTGTGGAGAACAACAACTTCCAGTGCAAAATCGTTGACTTCGGCAATTGTAAGCCACTGCAGGACAGGAACAATATGGATGACATCATAAACTTAGCTCATTACTTGATTCAAGTGCTCGATAAGAGTCTTTTTGTTAGACCTCAAATCCAAGGAAATCTTAGGGCCGTCTTAAATATGATGAGTAATCGTGTCTTCACTGACATGAATCAAGTGGTCAGTCAGTTATCGAGGTATTTGCCAAAGAGTGATACTCCTCCCCCTCCTAATTCGATAATCAACAGATTCACTAAACTATTCTCAAAGAAGTGAATATTGAAATCATTTCAATGTCTTGTCGTTTGTTTCGCAGCTTTTGATTAATATTTCGTCATTTCATTCAATTCATAGAACTTTTTAAATTCAAAAATGAATACTTTTCTCACATCTATTCCTGTGCTAAGAGTCGAGGCTTATATCAAAAGCTGTACAAATCGAGTTGTATTTACAGCCAACTCTGTTGATCATTCTGACCACTGAACCGATAAGCAGACAAACTCTGGGTAAAGTTAATCTAAACTTTATGATGGTCATAGTCTCAGCTTGTACCTTGATAAACTCTCCACAATTAATGTTTATATTTATTGAATGAAATGTTGATTTTAAATGCCTGAAAAATAGTAGTATGTTCAATCCAAATTATTCAGTATTATGCAGCGCTCATCAAGTTGGAAAACCCTAGAGGGGGCTATAGGGTGGGCCAAATGAACCTTGGGGGGGGGGGACAAATTCATTTAGGGGGAGCCAAATTCCGGAAGGCAACGGTCATTTTCTTCTAAAATAAGGTTATTTCTGGCGATTTTAAGCATAAATTTTGTGCTAGATGGTGTTATAACAGATCTGTTCTTTTATTGATTTGGAAAATATATTTTTAGAAATATAATTGTCAACTATTTTTGTATTGAATTGACTTTTCCTACAAAAACATAGACCCAAGTTCTCATGTCTCTGACTAAAAAGATAAAGGGATGATCTGCTCGTACCAGTCGAGGTAATCCTGGATTTGTTAGATCAGGCTCTGCCGGATTCAATCCATTTTCGTTGACTTCAAAGACCACTTTATGTAAGATATTATTTGGTTTGACTGGGTAAGTTCTGGCGCCCACTGCTTCCTGCGGACTAGTTTTAAAAACTGTAAGCCGAGAGTAAAGTTTGGCGAAATCGTAATCACATTCAATTCTGAACTTGGGTAAAAAGATGTCACATCTTGTTAGATGAAGGCCTTTCATAACAGTATTCCAATGGTTGCAATCTTTAGTTTCATTTAATTCATCCCATAGTCTGTCAAAACCGACAAATGTTTTTGGTAATAACAATACAAAAGTCATGCTGTGCGATGTCAGCGGCATTTCTACAATATCGACGTCCCATTCGGGTACATACAAGAAATTGAAGCTATTGTGGAGGATTGCCATCATTTTGACTGTTGTTCTGTTTTCGCCATAGAAATATTCGTCTTTAATGTCATTGGAGGGGAACTGAATGTCCCATTTGCCTGAACCACAACCCAATCATTGATTAAATAGTATTGAAAAAGAAAACTTACATTTGAAGTGTACAGCAGTCAGTATAACCATTTGTGTCCGTCTATCAACCCTGGTATTAAAGGGATGGATGTCCGGATCAATTTCCATTTGCATCAATTCAGTCATTTGATTGACAATAAGACCGGAATCTCTTTCGAAATCAATTTTATCGATGTCTACATTGAAGTATCTTTTGGTGTCGTTCTTGAATTCGTTGGAATAGTAGGCCTTTTTGTCGATAAGAATACGAAAGACATTAAACCAGTCATAACTGGGTCTCAATTTGCTGTTTTCAGAAGTGGCCACTTGTAATACACTTTGAATGGTTTTGAAAATCGATTTATCACTAAAAGGTGGGCTCCAATGGTTCAGTTGCAGAAACTTATACAACTGTTCCTTTGAGTTTCCGTTTGCCGCTAAATATAGCAATGCTGTAAACGAGACATTTTAATGAATAGAATTAAATGGCAATTATTACAGAAACAGGCGAATAGATTGGCGGTACAGACGACATGATTTTTATCGCCTTCCGGCAAATCTTTTAATATCTTAATTGCAAATTTGTTAAGCGGTAGACTAAAGTACTCCATATTTTTATCTATTAAACGGTCGTCCTTTCCAATTATGGGAACGGCAACGGCATTAACTTTTTCAATGTTTACAAATTCTTCCTCCTCTTCAGCCATTCGAAGAATTATCACAAAAAATGCAAAAAAGCGAGAAAAGATTAAATTTTTTTTGAATTGATTTATATTTATTTGCTCGAGATAACTAAAAAGTCAATTAAATGATTAAAAATGTTAATTTTATTTCACGTATAAATATTGTATAAATATTGTTCACTAATTCTAAGCCAATTGTTGGTGAATTGAACGGATCTATTTGATATTCTTATTGATATAATTATTAATTTAGAGCCTGATCCTGAATACTTATTGGGAACAAGTGGAAAGCTTTTTTCCAATTGTTCTGGCAATTTGTTCATAAATTAATTAAATAATGTTCAAAGAAATGTTTTAATAAAAATGTAGTTTTGATCGAATTTTTAACATAAAAGTCAACGAATTAACGGATGAGACTATTTTGTACTCATGGTGATTTTCTCATTTCATTATTTAGCTTCCATTACTCTTGATAATTGTTTATTTGTCAATTGATCACAAGTAATTGAACTATCGTTAACAATAAATTCATATGTGCATATGTCACAAAATGGCCCATTTTTATCTAAATTAACATGATTAAATCTGTATTTAATCTTAAAATAAACTTGATAGTACAATTTAAACAAAATGTTCTTACGCCTAGCAAACTTTAAAAATACATTTCGCATTCTAAAAAAAATCTAATTCAACAGAACTTCCATCACTTTATTTATTTGGTGGAGTTTCAAGTAGAGTGACCAGATCTACTTGATTTTCCAGGATTATCATTGATTTGAAGCCTGATCCTGCGCAATATTTTAACAAATTAACATTAAGATCATTGATTGTTTTTTCCTTAAAAACATAGGCGTTCCCTGATTTGTTCTCTGAAAATCAAAGTCTTTTGCATGAACTCCTTGATTTCTACTAAATATCTCCTTGATCAAGTATATTTAGTCTGGTCATTCTACCTGTCAGACCAAAAGCAGTGAAGAGCGGCCGACAGCAGACTAACAGTTGTGAGTTCCTCAAGAAAATGGAATATGTAAAGACGTGCCAAAAGACAGACCGGCCATCCATCAGACCCAAGTCTGAATCCAGGCTTAACTTGCTTGTGCATATAATCAAGATACAAAATCATTCTAAAAATTTAAGAGTAAAAATAAGTTTGAAGAACATTATCTTTAAAAGAAATTTTCAAAAATTCATATTAAAGCCCTATTTATCGGAGGCTAAAGTCCTCACAATATGGTAGGTCTTCGTGAAAGGACTCGACTCGAGTTTATTTATGTTTTTAAAGCAGAAACAGATTAGAGTCGACACAAGAAAATATATTTCCAACACTTTTGTACGACTTTTAAATAATTAACTTTAAATTTTAAAACTTTTATAAACTATTGTCAAAAGTTTTGCAAAAATTTCAAAATTTTAATTCAAATTTAGGTTCAACTGACGACTGGATGTAAAGATAATCTTTGGTTTTGGGAACAATTCAGTGACGTTGAACTGATG